>JARBWK010000003.1:169643237-169752175 GCA_030556195.1 Anolis apletophallus | reverse complement strand
AAATACATTTAAAAAACATATTAACTATATGTATTACTGCGTTAGAGTGTCATTTTGGTTGGTGGTGTGCCCCAGGATTTTGTAAATGTAAAAAATGTGCTGCAGCTCAAAAAAGGTTGAAAAACACTGCTCTACTGTAATTGGATATTGTAATTTATTTTACAATTGCACTTTTTGTAGAACAAAAATAAATGTTGATATATTATTCAGTGATTGTCATTGAAAACACATTAGCTATGTCTGTTATTAATGAGGCCATTCAAAATGATGCATTTTTTTCAGGGACACTTTATTTTTGTTTTTAGGTTCAGACATTACAATCTTCATTGATGTTTTCAAACAGTAATTCCCTCCTTTTGCCATCAGTAGCTAAGGTGAGATTTATCACAGATAACAACTTTGAACTGTCTGTAAGTTACATTATAGAAGAACAAAAATTACAATGTTTTCTTGTGTAACAGCCCTTTTATTAAACTTTTAGCAGTATGTGAGTTAGATTTGCTCACAAAATGCAACTTTATGCCTTATCTGGCTTTAGAATTTTTACCTGTCCATCGCTGAAAAAGCAAAAGTTTAAAATATTCTCATTGTTGGCAGTAATTTATTCACATCCATGTGTTGAAAAATTAGTGATGTCATAGGCAGTGATTAGAAGGAATGTGCTGTATAAGTTGAATCGATTTTTCTTTCTTAAACAGCCACTTATTTTTGTACATTAATAAAAGTTCTCCACATCATATGATTTCACATGATTTTAAAGAAAAGAATTGTACTGTCATAGCTTTCCATTTTGACCAACCTACGATAACGTTACCTGAAATACCTATGAGTAAGGAACAACTGCAAAGTGGAATATAGCCAAAAGACTTTTCCACAAATGAATTATGATGAAACAAAAAAAATGTTCGCTACCTTTTCACTTCTCTGCTTCACAGAAATTTGAAGTGTTGGTTGCCATTATATTTTATATAGCATTTTGAAACAGAAATGTATTACGTATATTTATTCTTTGATTTTAGCTTGATGCGACATTTAGATTTAGATCCTGCACAGGTTTACACATAAGCATTCTGTTTTAATGTTGCTGGATTTGCATAAAATGAAGAATCAGGGCCCAAGAGACTCTGTAGACAAGACTTTAACAATATTTGAAGAAGACAGGGAAAGCAACTTTGTGTTTCACAGCCAACCATTTGTAAAATGACACTGCAAAGCATGTGGATTCTCATGCCAAACAAAAAGTAGTACCAATGTTTAATCCATTATATAAACAGGGTATCTAGCTATAACTCAGCTTCACAGGATAAGTAGATTGATAAAGCAAGACATGCAAACATGCCCAATATTTCTAGACTGATTTTGTTGGGTGTTACACTGTAAACCTGCCCCTGAACTACACCAGCTCTGAACACCATCTTTCCTTCCTTTTGCTTACCATTGGCCTCTTCCAAGGGAAATATGGGAACTAAGATATGGATCCTGTGGCCAATCCTACTTGCGGAGTAAGATTTCCATAGAAAAAAATCCAAAAGCAGAACAGAGGACTGAATACAATTGTTTGTTCTAACGAGAGTACTGAATGAAGTGGAAGTATTCATTCATTGAATGAATGGGGGCTAGTTAAATCAACAAATATACGGTATGTCCCACTGATTCAGAAGGTCTCATCTTGTTGGCACTAAAAACTGGATTTAACCCAACAATTGCTTCAATGTGTATTCATTAGAGCCTGGTGTAACAGGGACTGTTCTTAAATAAGGGCTATCATTTCCATTTGTTTAACTGCCATTATTGGAAATAAAACTATTCTTTAAAAAGGGGGCATCTAACAACCATAGTGCAAAATATGATAATTTTAAAATTGTTTACCACTTCTTTTAAAATGTGCAATAAAAATAATTTTAAAATGCCAAAAAAGAATTTCAGTATTAGCCTTTTAAAAATATCTGTACATGGAATAATTTTAAAATAAACATTTTCAAGTTATATCTCTCAATATTTTTGGTGATCAGGTGCACAAACATTTAAAACAGAGGTGAAACCGATTGTTATTTTGGACATTAATTTAACATTCAAGAGACCACCACACTGAAAATTACATAATCCCAAATATATACTAACTGCAGAGAAATTATAAATACATTATAGCTACAGAATACATGCTTATCAACATTGCATCATAAAAATACAAAACAAAAATAAGAAAATCCCTTTAAAGGTCAAGCAATTTAATGTGACTAGACAAAAGTGATGTACTGAACCAGCCAGTACCATTTTAAAACTCAAACCTCCCTACTGAAGGAGATTGAATACTGCTATATAATGTAGCATTTTGAAGTGCACATAGGAAACTGTAGACATTGCAGATTTTTCTTAAGAGACAAAACATAAAAATCCCAATTCATCCCTACATTATAACTCTTGCACTGGCAGTACACAAATCCTTAGAGTCACGAAGGGAAAATCCTTGATTTGAAAAATCCATTTCCTTTTCGCCAAGACTACTTCCTACAAACTGGGGAGATTTAGGGAGGAACCGTCAGTACAATATGGAAAGTTGGGAGCAGAAAAATAAACAAATATAATACAACTTCTATGTGGAAGCATTTTTGTACAGCCAATGAAGCCTTTGGATTTTAACTTTAGCCTGAAGTACAGTACAATCGTGTCCACAGGGGATATGTTCCCAGACAATACGCAAAACCAATAGTAAGCCCAATTGAAATGATAAATCTCTGGCCTAAGAATATCATAGAGTTGCACTGGAGGACCTAGAAAATGCCTAGTGAAATATTTTGTTGGACAAGGAATAATGAAACTCCAGATACTGCATCCTGTACTGTATACCAATAACTGTTCCACTAGAAAAATTTAGAAGTATGGGTCAATATATGTACTAGTGTAAACTCCAGTCCAGAAATAAACTTCTCAATAGAGTTATCTGTATTTAATTTAAAAAGTACTTCAGCTGCTGCTTTGAAGCTGAACTTTAATGCATGAGTTCAAACCCCAACTGGGTGGTTGTTTTGGAGCTTTGTCTATGAGCTGCCACTTCTCGATGGTGTTCAGTTATATTTTGGATGAGCTTTGAATACTGCCATCTTTTTGGGGGGGGAGAAAGCTATATCCTGAAGATAAGAATTCCATGCCCCTTGAAGAATTGGATTTGCTGATTTCTGAGAAAAGATGAGGGACAACAGATGTTGGGATGGAGAAAATCATGCCAATTTGATGGAAAGTAGATAAAGAAAAATAATGCCCATCAAGCGCAATGCAAGCTGTAATTTGCCAAGTTCTAGAGAGCTATTTGGGTATATCTAAAGTCTTGAAGATGACTATATTATTTCATGGTGTCCTATTTTTCTAGCCACCCCAAGCAGACAGTTTGGGATTAGACAAGACAGGGTTGATTGTTTAGGTGTGTGTGTTTTGAGAAAAGTTTTTAAAAACTCTTTTCATCTTTTTTAAAGCAATGTTTTTATTGATTTTATCCATTTTCATTTCTTGTTCATAAAGAGATCTTGAAGGTTAAGAAATGGAAATATTTATATAAAACTAGCTGAACCCGGCACGCGTTGCTGTGCCCTATTTAGGAGATGTGAGTAAGTCTGGGTATGTAAGGGTTACAAATGATGTGATTATGTGTTGTGTGTGTGATTATGTGTTGTGTGTGTGTTTGTATTTGTGTATAAATATATGTGTGTGTATGTATGTGTGTGTGTATATGTATGTGTGTGTGTTTATACATATGTATGTGATTATGTGTATTATGTTTGTGTATGTGTGTATTTATGTGTGTATATATGTGTATGTGTGTATAAGTGTGTATGTGTGCGTATATGTGTGTGTATATGTTTATGTGTGTATGTGTGTGTATATGTGTGTGTGTGTATGTGTGTGTGTGTGTTAGTGTTGTTTTGTGTCTAAGTTGTAATGTGTTGTTTTGTTTGTATTATGGGTGTTATTATTATGTGTTTTGTAAGCTTGTTTGCCTTTTCCATGTCTGTCTCTTGTGGTGCCTGCTTACCCTTCCTTGCCCTCTCCCTGCCGTGGGGGGGGGGGGGGGGTGGCGATGAGGCGTTAGGTTGGAGGGACGGCTGTGGCGTTACCGTCCTGTCCGGCGCGTCCTCGTAGTCTTTGGTCGGTTGTTTCTCCCTTCGCCCTCCTCTTCCGGAGCCTGATCATCGTCTTTCGCGTGTCCCATGCCCCAGCCGAAGGGCACCTTCGCCAGGAGGACGGTGCGGCGGGGCTGGGAACGTTTGGGACGACCCAGCCCTCGCCCTCAGTGCGGAGGAGGCGAGGCGCGGGCCGGCTCCGGTAGTGGATGGGAGCCGGCGAGAAAGGCCGTGCACACGGCGGGAGGCGCCGAGGCCATCGCCCGCAAGATCCGGCTGCTAGAACGGCTGGGAGACTGTGCAGGGCGGGCCTGCCCATGGGACTACGCTTCCCAGAAGGCCCTGCACGGTCACCTTTCTTCTCAGTGATTGGCGCCGGGCCTTCTGGGAAGCGTAGTCCCATGGGCAGGCCCGCCTCCTGCACCGTCTCCCAGCCCTTCTTCAAGCCGGATCTTGTGGACGTTGGCCTCGGCGCCTCCTCTGCCGTGTGCACGGCCTTTCTTGCCGGCTCCCATCCACTACCGGGCCAGTCCGCGCCTCGCCTCCTCCACACTGAGGGCGGGGGGCTGGGTCACTTTCAACGTTCCCAGCCCCGCCTAACTCGTCCCTCCTGCGAAGGTGCCTTCCGGCCGGGCATGGGACAGGCGAAAGGAGGGCGATGAGGCTGCGGTCTAAGGAGGAGGTAGTGGTGAGGGAGGGTTGTTGGTGAGGGCTGGGGTTTGGGGGCCTTTGTTCCGGGAAGGTTTTTTGCGGCGGTGTGTGTGTGGGCGCGGATCGGCTGTTCGGGCGCCATGTGCTTGGGGAGGGGGGGAGTGTGCGTTGGTATGTTGTTGTGTGGGGGCCGTGGGAAGGGGTGAGGGAGTGTGGTGCACATGTGGATAGATGCTGCTGGGAAGGTTGGGGGCGTTTGTTCCGGGAAGGCTTTTTTGCGGCGGTGTGTGTGTGGCGGATCGGCTGGTCGGGCGCCAGGTGCTGGGGGAGGGGGGAGTGTGCGTTGGTATGTTGTTGTGTGGGGGCCGTGGGAAGGGGTGAGGGAGTGTGGTGCACATGTGGATAGATGCTGCTGGGAAGGTTGGGGGGCGTTTGTTCCGGGAAGGCTTTTTTTGCGGCGGGTGTGTGTGTGGCGCGGATCGGCTGTTCGGGCGCCATGTGCTTGGGGAGGGGGGGAGTGTGCGTTGGTATGTTGTTGTGTGGGGGCCGTGGGAAGGGGTGAGGGAGTGTGGTGCACATGTGGATAGATGCTGCTGGGAAGGTTGGGGGCGTTTGTTCGGGAAGGCTTTTTTGCGGCGGTGTGTGTGTGGCGCGGATCGGCTGTTCGGGCGCCATGTGCTTGGGGAGGGGGGTGTGCGTTGGTATGTTGTTGTGTGGGGGCCGTGGGAAGGGGTGAGGAGTGTGGTGCACATGTGGATAGATGCTGCTGGGAAGGTTGGGGCGTTTGTTCCGGGAAGGCTTTTTTTTGCGGCGGGTGTGTGTGTGGCGCGGATCGGCTGTTCGGGCGCCATGTGCGTGGGGAGGGGGAGAGTGTGTGTGGGTTTTCTGTTGTGTCGAGGCCGTGGGAAGGGGGGAGGGATTGTTGTGTACATGTTGTTTCATGCTGGTGGGAAGGTTGGGGGCGTTTGTTGCGAGGAGTCTTTGTTTGCGGCGGGCGTCTCTGTGCAGTGCATCGGCTGTTCTGCTGCCATGTGCGTGGGGAGGGGGGGAGTGTTTGTTGTGGCCAGTTTGTTTTGGGGTCGTGGGTAGGGTTGAGAGTGGTGTGTGTGTGTGTGTGTTGTTTAGGATGGTGGGAAGGGGATGAGGGGATCGTAGGTTTTGAGCGTGGCGCGTGGCTCCCTGCGGAGGTATTGTTGTTTGGGCTGAGGCACCTTGGCTGGCATGTGCGAACGTTCGAAACGGTCGCGCTGGCAGCGGAGAGGGCGGGGTGGGAGGGGCTTGCGGTTTTGAGGGGGTCGTGTTTGGGGGTGTTGTGAGGGATCTAGGTCCGGTTTTTTTGCGCCACGAATGTTCCTGCAAGTATGTTTGTGACTGTTGTCAAGTATCGTGGTTCTGGGTCTTATAGTTTCTTTGTCTATGAGCGTCAAAAACGGACGCTCTCTTTTTATATATATATAGATATATAAAGCCCTGGAAACTCAATACGGTGTGTGGGCCAATCTAGACACAGGTAAGACATTGGCTTTTCTCTTGAAATAGACCAATAAGTTATTTCAAATTGGTTTGCAAACTTTGCTCAAAATCATCCTAAAAAGCAACTCCACATTCATGTAGACAGCTTGCTCATGGCTGAACTGGAGTTAATAAATAAGTTAAAAAATTCTACTTGGAGACTTTCCTTCAGTTAAATTGGCTTTAGGACATGATACGAGATTTAATAAAATTTACTAGTTTTGGAAGTTTTGCATTTTTGTACATCAAGCCCTCTGACACATGGCAAATCACTTTCAAATTGAGGAGAGGTTAGTCAAGCATATTTCAGAAAGGGTTTGCCTACAGGGATGTATATCCTTTATTATATCAAGAGCTGTTGATTTGTAAAGAAGGAGAATGGAGCACTCTTCTCTAAAACAATGTTTATACGCTATTAGAGGAAACCCTCAATAAGAGTACCTATTATGGAGACAAACAGCTCCAAACATATGTGGGTTCACGATTAGTGATCTGTACTACTTGCAGACACAGGGATGGTGCTGGAAAGTTCTAAGGCACACAAAAACGATGAGGACCCAGTGCCCTGTGTCAGCTAAATGCCTGATTTCAAACAATGCATGACTTGCCCTGCATGCAGGGGCTTCTCACTTGACTTTAAATTATCTTGGCATGAAGGTAAACAAATTAAAGTTAACAAGTCCAAAGACAATAAAAAATTCCCAGTGGTTCATATTTCTGTTCTCTCTTAATTGTTTATTGTTGTTTTCATTGCGTCCCTTTTTATTCCTACATTAAGTGGTTTTAAAAAAGTTTAACCACTGTGGGTAACAAAATCTAAAAGGGAAGCAAGACAAAATTCTGATGGTTTGCAAAGGAGACAGAACCTTGATTCGACAATGATAAATAACTATTGGTGTAACTGCAAAACTAGATTATTCCTGTTGCATTTTGGTCTGGGTAGATTCTAATTCTTCCCATTCTGAGGCATGCATTTTAGGTACAGAACTAATATGTCACATTCCTGTCACAGGGTTCATCTCTTTCCTTCATAATATGGTCAAATAGAAATCACTATCCTGAAGAGAACCACTAAGAGCTTTGATATGTCTATAGTCTAATTTGCTCATCATTCATATTTGAAGTGGGGACGAATAGTTAAAAGATGGGTCCTTGTCAAGTATGTCAGTAAGATGCTGGTGTTCGTTACATGCACACTTTACATTTCTTAGTGTGCACTTAAAACATAAAATATGAAATGTAGAAAACAGTTATTTAAAAGGTATGCAGATGGTACTTTTCATAAGCCTTTTTTCTATGTGGAGACAATCTATTTTTAGAATTCCTTATCTTGAAAACCCAGAGTTTAAAAACTCTTCAAAGTTTGTCAAGGCTGTACATAAAACGATGGATGTATTCTTTATTGCAGTTGCTATATTCTGAAATGCATGGCCAGCTAACATCTGGAGTCTAGATAGAGGGCTCTGATTTTTGCAGGACTAGGCCAAATGACACAACTCACCAGGACAATGAAAAACAAGACATACATAAGCCGAATTAAACCCAACATTTCCATAAAGTCTGGACTTATTGCATGATAGCTGGAGATAACATCTTTGCACAGTTAGCTGAAAAGAAAAATCAATAGTCTTGCACTAAACTTTCAAATTGCATATGATTATGTGGAGATCAGAAACTGTAAGGAAGGCAATCACCTTTTTCTTCTTCATGTCCCAAATGTAGGTGGTAATCACAGTATCTCAATAGATGAATATTAAGAGAGTATGTTTACCAGTTTCTCATGTTGCCTCTTGAGACTTTAGCATGATTTCGATATTCCTAATAACTGGAAAGTGCCTCCTATGTAGAATATAGGTCCTTATAACATTTGCGATTCATCATCTGGAGGTGCCATGTGATAAGAAGATTGAAGAATGTATGTTTCTTCAGTAATTGTCAATGAGGTGTCAGCAAGTGTTTATATCCTCTTTCTCTATGAGAAAGATATCCAGTGCTTAAGCTCCTCTATACCCTGCAGTATTCGAGTACAATAAAAGTCCACGTTGGTTGCAAACTCAGTACATACTGGAGATTCTGTATCACCAAATGTGCAGTACAATGCTGTTCCTCCAATGCTAAGGAATACAGTTGCTATACATAGTAAGATCAGCAAAATGCACGAGCCACCTCCAACTTCCTCTGTAAATATAAGATATATGACATATAATCAATCATACATAGCTTAAGTATTTAGGTTCAGTCATTAAATATTGCCTGGACTGTGTACATTCACTGATTCTGGAAGGGAGAATAAACGTTATAGCTATACCAAAACACACCTGACAGCAGCTGACTGTTGGTTCAAAGAGGAGAGAATAGAATTTATTCATATGCTGGTGAAAAGACTGAACACAAGAATTAACTTTAAAAGGTTGCCTTTTTGGCATATATTATTCCTTTTTGCTTTTGTTTTTGCATTTTTATTTAGTCTTACTTGGACATGTGCCTGATTAAAATGCAAATCATAAAGGAAAGGATACTCAGCATTTTGACACCATTCTCCCTCTTCTTTCATTTTGAAATGGACAAAAGATACGTATACCATCACTGGAGCTTCTCCATGGCTAGTATAGTTTTACAATTTCTAATAACTTACCACAACATATATTGGAAGTCTGTGTAACTACATGATAGTCAGCACCGAATAACTGTAATTATACAGATGGTGTGTGGGTACTGCATATTTATATATGTGTGAATAGATAGACAGACAGATAACAGTGTTGTAATATTTTCCATTGTTCTAATTTAAGAGAGCACTTGATTGCTTACCTGGAGCACATTGCTTCATATAAACTGAATAATATAAGGTGTGACTATAAACTGTTGCATAGGAAATGTGGGTATGTTGCTTACTAAATTGCATTACTCCACATACATGGCATAAATTAAGTGACTAAACTGGACATATTTTATGACCTGATTACATTCCGTACCAATGAAGTTTCAGATATGTATGCATTCTCCAAACATTATATTATTAGTCAACCTTCTACTTTTGTGAATTTCTCTTTGATGGGTTTGTAGCTGTTGCTTAACAAATTGCCTCTGTTTCCTGCCCAGCCAAAATTACACCCCTTTAATACTAAGACAATAATAATAATAATAACTTTATTTATACCCTGCCACCATCTCCCCAAAGGGGACTTGGGGCGGTTAACATGAGGCCAAGCCCTTCTAAAATACAGTACAACACAGTAAAATACAAAATACATCAGAAATAA
This sequence comes from Anolis apletophallus, assembly GCA_030556195.1. Lineage (NCBI taxonomy): Eukaryota > Metazoa > Chordata > Lepidosauria > Squamata > Anolidae > Anolis > Anolis apletophallus. The sequence goes on along the minus strand of JARBWK010000003.1, from coordinate 169,742,634 downwards.
TAATTAAAAAGAAAAAAATACACTTACAACAACAAATAAAATGATACAGGGAATTCACACACAAGAACCGAACAGGATGGGAAGGCCAAGTGGGCACAATAAAATGATAAAAACCATGGGTAAGATAGGAGTAGGAGATAGCAAATGAGGGGCCCAAGAAAATAAAAAAGTGGGGACAGACTTTCATTTTAGGATGGGGGAAACTGCATCATAGGGGAACAGTATAGATGGAGCGAAACGACAGGAGGGGATGGTCATTTCCAAAGGCACAACGGAAAAGCCAGGTCAACCCCAGCCACCTTTTAAACTGCTTTAAGTGAAACCAATGGGTGGGTTGACTTGGACGTAAGAGATGGCGATTTTGCCTAAATGGATGGAATAAGGAGGAGTAGAAGGAGTAGTTTGAGATAGTAGTCTTAAAACCATTGATTTTAACTGCATTATACAGTGTTCCCTCACTACTTTGCGGTTCAAAAATATTAATTTAAAATATATATTATGGTATTTTCGCTGTTTTGTGGGGTTTTGCTGCCTCTGCTCTCCAAGGCCCTTTCCTTCCTTTCCTTCACTTTATTTTAAGTTTATAAAGACTTAAAATAGTGTATAAGTACTAAAATAATATATTAATATTAAAATAAATAGAGTATCCCTATATCACGGTTTTTCACTTATTGCGGGAGGTTCTGGAACCTAACCCCAGCAATAAGTGAGGGAACACTGTAAATGAATGCTTCTTACCTAGCAAGAATTAAAAGCTAAGACAAAACAAATTTACAAAGTTCCGATAATGTTTCAGGGGAGATAAGGCAGGAAATAATAATAAAAATAATAATAATTATTATTATTATTAATGGTGGGATCATAAACTTGCAAAGGTCATGGAAAATGAACATGCAAAAATACTGTGCGACTTTCAAATCCAGACTGACAAAGTTTTGGAACACAATACACCAAACATCTCGATTGTGGAAAAGAAAAAAGTTTGGATTATTGATGTCGCCATACCAGGTGACAGATGCATTGAGGAAAAGCAACAGGAAAAACTCAGTCATTATCAAGACCTCAAAACTGAACTGCAAAGAAAAAAGGAAAAATAGTAATATCACAAAATTGGATTGGAAACAAAAGACAATCACAAGGGAAGACGAAATCAGATCAGCTTTTGAGGAGTTCTATAGGGAATTGTATGAAGAAGAACTTCCTGATAAATCCGGAATTCAGGAGTATATCAGCAAACAAAAATTAGATAAAATAACAGAAGAGGACAGGGAATCCTTAAATAAAACAATATCTAGAGCAGAAATAGAAAGAGCCATTAAGAAAACCAAAATTGGGAAGTCTCCTGGACCTGACGGGTTTACTGCGGAGTACTATAGGACTCACAAGGAAGAATTATTGGAGTTTCTGGTAAAACTCTTCAACGATATTCAAAACAAGAGAATAATACCTGATTCCTGGAAGGAATCAAATATTACAGTCATCGAAAAACCAGGCAAAGATCCCCTTAACCCGGCTAATTATAGACCTATAGCCCTGCTCAATGTGGACTACAAAATTTTCACGGCTATCATTACAGACAGACTAAAAATATTTATGAACAAATGGATAAAGAAAGACCAGAATGGTTTTCTACCAGGAAGGCAAATGAACTCAAACATCAGAATGGTCCTTGATTCAATTGAGTACTACGGGAAAAATATAAACAAGGGTGTCGCCTTTGTCTTTGTCGACGCCGAGAAGGCGTTCGACAGGGTCAAATGGGATTTCCTAAAAATGCTAATCAGAGAGATGGACTTTGGATTCCAATTTGAAAATGTAATAGAAGCAATTTATTCTGATCAAACATCCAGAATTATAATCAATTCCAAGAAAACTCAAAAAATTAGGGTGTCAAAGGGAGTGAGACAGGGCTGCCCCCTGTCCCCCCTCCTATTCATATTAATAATAGAAATACTCCTAAATAATATCCGTTCCGATGAAAACATTAAAGGCCTCCGAATAAAGAACGAAAATATTAAGATCCAAGCCTTTGCTGACGATCTGATGCAGATCTTAGAAAATCCAGTAGATTCAATAAGACCGTGGCTGGAAAAAGTCGAACAATTTGGCTCTCATGCAGGTTTCAAGATCAATAAAGATAAGACACAAATTCTAGTTAAAAACTTAAACCCAAAAGATACCCAAGAACTTCAAAAAATTTCGGAATTTCAAATAACTAATAAAGTTAAATATCTGGGAATTTATTTGACATCTAAAAATTCCCAGCTTTATAAAAATAATTACGACCCGAAATGGAAGGAGATCTCCACACTTTTAAGGAAATGGAGCAAAATCAACCTATCTTTGTTAGGCAGAATTGCATGCATTAAAATGTCGATCTTGCCCAAATTTAATTTTCTTTTTTCCAACTTACCGATTATACAGAAAACCGATCTCTTTAAGACATGGGACAGAGAGATATCTAAATTTATCTGGGGTGGGAAAAAACCCCGGGTAAAGATGAAAATTATACAGAAGACAAAAGAGAAAGGGGGACTTGGTGTCCCGAATTTAAAATTATATTATGCCTCAAATAGTTTAACTTGGATAAAAGAGTGGTGTCAGCTAAAAGACAACAGACTTCTTAATCTAGAGGGCTTTGATCTCAAATTTGGTTTACATGCCTATCTTTTTATGATAAAATAAAAATCGACGCCAACTTCAAGAATCACTTCATCAGAAGTTCACTTATCAAAAATTGGCAAACATATCAAAAAAATTTCTTTCAAAAATTTCCCCTTTGGGTATCCCCGATAGAAGCCCTCAGAATTAGGCAAATAGACGACACAGTATGGATCACATATAAAGATCTTCTTAAATGGAATGGGCGTGAATATGAACTAAAAAACGAACCAACAATTAGATTCAGAAAATATCAAGATAAATTGGTTCCCCATATACACAAGTAAGTAGTATTTATAAAAATGATAAAAAAATAGGCTTTGAACAAGACCAAAACGAGATGGGTGCCATACTCATAGATAGAAAGCCAAAGACGGTGAGCAAAATTTATAAAGTACTCCTGGCCCATGAAGATTCTAAAAGCCTAGTAGAGGACTCCAAACTTAAATGGTCAAGGAATGTTGGCTTCAAAATTAGTAATGAGGTATGGAACAAGATATGGAGGAATAATGCCAACATCACACATAGTTACAGCTATAAAGAACATTGGGTCAAAATTATCTATAGGTGGCACATGTCCCCAATGAAACTCGCAAAAAATTATAGAAATGCAAAACCTAACTGCTGGAATTGCAAAGATAAAAACGGCACCTTCTTCCATATTTGGTGGCTCTGTCCAAAAGCCAGAAAATATTGGACTATAATACACAAGGAAATCGAAAAGATTCTAGGGAAAAAAATCCCAAAAAATCCTGAGGCCTTTTTACTAGGAATAACTGATCCAAGTTTGAATAAAATAGAATCGAGGAACTTTATTCTACTTATTACAGCAGCTAAAATGACTTTAGCAAAGTACTGGAAAGCAAGTAAGAGCCCATCCAAGGAAGAGTGGATTCTTAAGATCATGGATACTCTCCAAATGGAATACCTTACGATGAGATTAAAAGAAAAAAATATGCACGATGAAAATCTATCTGATACATTTGAGTTAATTAGAAATTACTTTAAAAAAGAATACAAGTATGAATTAGATATATAAACATACTCTCTTGTCAAATTTTCTTTTTACAAATAGATTTAGAAGAAAGAACACTCCACTCCGACTTGATAAATTCTAAGTACTCTCCAGGATTCTGGCAGTAGTACGCATTATGTGCTTCAGAAGAAGAGCACAGTGAAGTGATTATGCTATACTGATGTAATAATACGCAATGTTGAACTTTTTTTGTTTATTATATCGACAAGTTGTGCTCCCATTTTCTGTTTCTTTCCCTTTTTACCCATCTCACAATCCCCACTGCAATCCTATTGTTCCCTCCCCCACCCTTCTTTTCCTCCCCCCTATCACCCTTTTCAACCTCTGTTCTTAAAAGAGGAGTAATCCTCTTACCTTTGTATGTTTTTACCCCTTGTTTTTAATAATTTGAAACTCAATAAAAACTATTTTTAAAAAAAACAAAACTGAACTGCAAAGGTTCAGGCATAAACCAGTATAGGTGGTCCCAATGGTCATCGGCACACTGGGTGCTGTGCCAAAAGATCTCAGTCGGCATTTGGAAACAATAAACATTGACAAAATCATGATCTGACAACTGGAAAAGGCTACCTTATTTGGATCTGCGCGCATCATTCAAAAATACATCATACAGTCCTAGACACTTGGGAAGTGTTCGACTTGTGATTTTGTGATACAAAATCCAGCATATATTGTTTGCTGTGACATACTGTGTTTTTGTGTCAGTAAAAATAAATAAATAATAATAATTTTTCAAACACATTAACTGACTTTCTTCTAATGTCAAGGTAAATATTAAAGGATAACTAATTAGATAATCTGGAACTATTTATTATTATTATTATAATATAACCATCATCATCATCTTTATTTATATCCTGCCCCCTCTCCAAAAGGACTTGGGGTGGCTTACAACAAATAAATACAAAACCAAACAAGAATAAAAACATAATACGTGACAAAAAAACATTGCAAACTAAACACCATATAATAATAATAAAAATACACAGATTAAATTTGGCAGTATTTAAAAACATATTGTGCACCAGGGCAAAATCAGTTCAAGCCAATTGGTGTTTGGACAACTATAGAAGTCACCATCATATCATAATAAGTTATAATTAATTGTTTCCAAATGCCTACTTCCACATCCATGTTTTCAATTTCTTCCTGAAAGTATCTAGAGAGGGTGTCTGTCTTGAAGACTCTTTGATCTGACATGGAAAAAGCCCATCACTTATAGTAGCAAATCAGGTATCAAACCATCAGCTTGTAACCAAACTGAGGTCACTAAAATCTAGGGATGTATCAGCATGCTTGGAGAAATTTAGAAGCATTCCTGAAAAATAATCATACCCTAACGCATACCTGTTGGGTAGGTGAATGGGCTAGTATCCAATCACATTTAGAAAGCTTGTGATACCTCAACCCCTGTTGTACATATTCCATATACTACATGACTGAAAATATGACATTAATGCATAATTTGTAAAATACCTTGATCTAATGTATCATCCATTTCCTGGAATCTCACTCTTCTTTTGGACTGCCTGGTCTGGATTTGGGCAAGAGTCTTTCCTTCAGTATCATCTCTTTTCTTTAATATGGATACAAGCCCTTCTGTAGGAACAGTCTAACAAGAATGATAGCACAATTATTGTAAAGATGCAGTAATAAGAGTTTCTCTCTCTCTCTCTCTCTCTCTCTCTATATATATATATATATATATAGTTTTATATACAATTATAGAACAATATCTGCTTCTAGATTTTGCTACTGCAGTTTATTATTACTCTGAAAATTTTTCAAAGACACTTAGGAAATTTGTATTTGAAGCACCATAAATATTGAAGTCACTGTTATTACAATAATACAATGCAATATAAAATAGATGTATATAGGTTTTATTACTACAGCTGAAGAGTTGTCTTTATAAAGATTTTCCTTTGAACACTGCACATAGACAATCAGAACAACTACTATCTATCCCTACAAAAAATAAATGTGTTTTCTAGGATTTCTTGCATGGGCAGTGCAAATAACATGATGTACAGACTTCTGTTATCATGATTAGCATTTTAACAGTTCTGAAACCACAACATAGTGGTGCTGGTAAATGTAATTTATTTTACATAAGCGGAAATAGTGTAAATTGAAGAACCAGATAGTGTTAACAACATTCTTTCTAAAGAATGAGACATTGATGATGACCATATTGCGACCTTAACACCAGAACTTATTTTGCAAACATAGAGGAGCTGAAATTGACTGATCTCAAGATGAACCACGAAAATCATTCAATTTCAAATCTTCAGATTTTGCAATGGGCTCTGAGAGTTGGACTGATTGCCAGGAACTTGAACACTTTAATTTGAGGCTCTATGGGTTTAGCTCCTATGGGGGATCTTTTCTCCTAATGTGACACTTCGTCCATCAGTAAGGAGGAGGCACAGGGGAACAGTAACAGTATGATTTGCTCTTTACAGAAGGCTATCCTTGTGAGTAGACACACCAGTAAAGAGAATCCAAACTTTCCCTCCTCTTTCCTGCTCCTCCCCCAACCTCCCTTGCCACCAAAAGCCTTTTCCCCTTGGCTTTTCTCCTAAAAGCCTTTTCTCCTCACCACCAAGTGGTGAAGGGGAAAAGCTTTTAGCAGCAAGAATATGGATGGCACTGAATAGTACCTGTCGTGAAGCCACCCTGAGTCCCCCATTGTAGGTGAGAAGGACGGGGTACAAATGTACGAAATAAACAAATACAAGTTCTGTAGCAAATTTGTGGATGAAGCAGGCCGCTACAGGAGGTACTGATCACTCTTAAACACCAAGGAATATTAAATACTCCTTGTTTTCATGTTAAGATTGCACTAGAATATTAAGTTTAATATGAGCTTGAAATTTTAAAATGTCCTTCAAAGATACTCAAAGTTTCAAGGCATATATTTTAAATAAAAATTAGGAATTATAATCCTAGCATTAATTCTATCATGAGTTCTATTAGTAAACCCTTTCAAAATATAAAATCAATAATAAACTGAATTGCTAAAAGCACAAGTATACAAAGTGAAGATAGTAGCCTTCCTCTGAAGGGAGTTTGTTTCTGCTATATTAGAAAAACAATAATGCTTGATAAATTATTCAACTTTCCAGGCTGCCACAGGGTAAATATAGCATATCTTACTGTTATATTTTTTTGTGGCCAGAGTAGAAACCAAATACTGTTGGAAGTTTTCTGGCCTAAATTATAGCACTGTAAAGCCTTACAGGAAGATTGTGACCTTCTGCTGATATTGAGTGACTAAAAATATTCAAGGATTCATAAGAGGGATGACATTCCAAGTGACCTGCACAAATTAAAATATATTTTCAGTTTCCATGTATCTGAACACATAGTTTTCACCTAGAGTAATTCTTAAGTATCCATTGTTAAAAGGTAAAAAAATCTCAACTAAAACTCTCACCCTCCATCCCAACACAAACAGTCATACATAATATCTGGATAATCAATGTGAAAACCATAAGGGCTGGTGGGACAAAGAACCAAAAATTATATAAATGGCGACGTCTATATAGGTGGGAAAGTGTTGGGAGACTCAAAATTGAATTTTTAATGTTTTAATGTTTTATCTGCTGTGTTCTGTTGAATTGTGAGCTGCCCCGAGCCACCCTGGGGGCATGACAACAATCCCTAGATGCCATTTGAAGGTATTTTTTACCCCGTGGATTTGGAGGTGATAGACTCAGTCCATCTCTTATTTAAATACCAACTTAGGGTAAGTCCCACTATTGGACTGCCTGTTGAACAAATCTGTAGATGTTTGGACTACCATGTGTGCATTAATCTTATTAGCAATCAGTTTTAACCACTAGCAGTTCTCTCTTTGTGCAAATATTTTCTTTTGAAATGGTAAACAATTTGATATAGATAGTTGAATGAAATATTTGGTCACATGTTCTTATGCTAGCCTATCCTGACATAGCATATTTCATTTTATCTGCAAAATACATGCAGATAAAATAGAAAATCTGGATCAAAGGTTACATTGGTTAAAGGTTAACATTTTATTATTATTGCCTGCAAAAATGTCAACAGAATTTTAATTACCATTTAATGCCCGAGTTATGAATTTTTAATGTTTTTAATGCTAATTGCTAATTGTTTATATGGTTACTGTTTTATTTGTCTTTAATTGTGTTTTATCTGGAGGGCAGTAATTGCTGCATGTAAACCACCTCGAGTTGCCTTCAGGCTGAGAGGGGCGGTATAAAAGTACAGTAAATAAAATAAATAAATATTCCTTTTTTTACACAACACTAAGTTCCAAAAAGAAGCAATATTGAACAACTATTTCGTACAAATGATTCTTGCCAGTGTTGGATCCAGCTTTTTTTAGGAGGGCCGGGGGGGCTGGGTGCAATGGTTTCATATGATTTCACATAGCAAGTATTGCTATTTTATTGATCATTCTTTTAAATTGAGATTGTCTTTTTTTGTAATGTGTTGTTTTGTGTTCCTTGATATTTTTAATGTTTATCATGTGGATGTAATTTTATCTGTATTTTATGTGTACTGTGGTGCTATTGGAACCCCTGGTTGTGCAGCGGGTTAAACCACTGAAATACTGAACTTGCTGACCAAAACATTGGCATTTTGAATCTGGGGAGCAGGGTGAGCTTCTGTTGTTAGCCCCAGCTTCTGCCAACCTGGCAGTTCAAAAACATACAAATGTGAGATCAATAGGTATTGCTCCGATGGGAAGGTAACGGCTCTTCATGCAGTCATGCCAGCCACATGATCTTGGAGGCCTCTCCGGACAATGCGGGCTCTTCAGGTTAGAAATGGAGATGAGCACCCCTCTCCCCCCAGAGTCGGACAAAATTGACTTAATGTCAAGGGGAAACCTTAACTTTTTACTGCACTGTTATGTGCTATTTTATAAGCCACCCGAGTCCTTCTTAGGAGATGGTGGCAGGATACAAATAAAAGTTATTACTATTAAAAGTTATTATAGGGCATCCCAGCCTGATTAAGCCACCTTTCCCTCATTGTTACTATAGCTCTCCTCCCTCTGAGCCCAACATACATATAACAATGTAGTTACAGGAGAAGTAGTGTAAAATGAGGACATTGCCCTTATAAGCATGAATAGGGAGGGGGAGTTGCTCGGCTGAGCAGCAGACCTTGGCTAGTGTGTGTGCATGGAGAAGAACTCAAAACTGCTGGCTCCTGATACCAGCTTTCATTCTTGGAAATCAATTCAAAATTAAATATTAAAGCTAAAGTACATATTGTAAAAGAAACAAAGGAAATCTGCTGCCTTTCTTACGCCCCCTAATATGCACAGGAACAGCGGCCCAACCAGAATATTTACCAAAATCATTACAAGATATCCCTCTGCCCTGACACAAAATTTCCATTTCATGTCTTTTACTTTCAACTGATTTATATCTTTCCAAGACTGATGCTGCAAGCTGACTCAGCCTAGGAAACAAGCTCCCTCTAGAGACAGCCAATATTACTCCATATTTGGCTTGGAGAGAGTGCTGTCGAATGATGCAAGGTACAGTCTGTGCCCTATTCAGAGACCAAAGTCTGCTTGTGAAACACTCTGAACTCAGTTCAACGAAGAGCAAGCAAGAGTTAGGCATGATATACGTACATTTGTCTTTTTACAATAAGAGAAGATGAAAGGCTGCAAGGGCAAAATATAGTTGATAATACTCAAATGTTTGCTACAATTGCCTATATTACAACAACTACAACAACAACAACTACTACTAATAATAGTTATTGATATTATTTTAGGTTAGTATTTTACCAAATAATTTGACTAAATTAATATGTATTGAAATTTAACAGGCAATATTGTAACACAGAAGAATGTTAAATCATACTTTTTACAGTCTATTTACGTAAATGTTCACATACTGAAAGAAAAAAAAGCAAATAGCATTGCCTGGTCTTTTTCAAATAGTCATAAAGATGTTAGCCTCACTGTCCAAGATGACTAAAAAGTTGTTGCTTTTAAAATTAAAACTATAACAGTATTTAGCAGAAGTCTTGGCTTTACATTTTCCAGTATTGTATACATCTGGTATGAATTACCAGGACATTTGAAACTACAATGTGTTGCAAATGCTGCTCTACTTCTCCATGCTGTCTGCCAGCTGGCAGCAAGATTTGGATAGGAAAACTTACATACTCATGGAGTATGACCCTAATATATTCCTCTGCGATAAGTATCAAAACATCACATTCTTGCTATGTTAAAGTCAATAGTATGTGCTTTTGTAAAACTGGTTCATTTCAGGGTTTAGTTCCCATAGGTAACAACATTATACTGTCTTTAATATCTTAGGGAAAGGAAATGAGTTTTCTTTGAGAATTTCAAAATATGGGCATGCATGTTCATTTTCAATGAATTTTTGCAACATAAAATTAAACATTCTCTTAAGAATTTGGGGGAATAAACCGGAATATCGTAAACCTACCATCTTGTTTATCCTTACACAGAAAAAACCTATTTGAAGAGCAGAAGACTGATTAAGAGTATTCCTAATAAATCTGGAAAACAGTATCTCATCTTTTAATGGTCAGTAGAGCCAGAATTTTCAGCCCTGTCCTATGCCAAAATATGCCACAGATGGCTTTCTATGTCTTTAGAACAATGTTTTCCTCCCTCAGATATTGAGGGAGCTGCTGCAGTGTGAGAAGACTGTGCCCACAACATTATGCCGAATTCCACTTTTGCATGAGCATAGGTTCAGCTTGGATACAGCTCAATATTTAAAATATTTCTGTGTACTACTGGAGTTAATGATGGTACCATTGGCACTCAAAACAAACTGCAAACTACTGAACTTATATGAAAAAGCAACTTTGTTCATCTTGCCTTCAGAAAGATTTTAAAGAAAAGGGTAACAGATGGTGAATTCTCCTTTTGGCTTCTACAGATGAAATCATAACCTGCAATAGATAGTCTTCAGTCAACAGCATCCTAGATTAATCAACTCACTCAGAGGCATGATCGGACCTCAAGGAGGTCAGCTACCTATAAAATGTGGGTTGTGATTTAAACTTTAGTTTTCTGATGGGCACCTTGGGCTTTGGAGCAGTTATGCAAAGTGCTCATAAAAAGTACTCGTAAAATCTCTTGTCCTGTCATACAGCCTTTTATATCAATATATCTTATTCAGAAACCCTTTGCTAAGTCACCCTGTTTTCTCTTGCCCCACTTATTTTAAAAGGGCAACATATTACCAAGTATATTTTACAGAAAACAAATGTGTTTGTTTTTCATCAAACAGCCATGATTTTAAGGTAAGTGAAATATTTTCATTTACCTGAATATGAACTAAAGAGGTAGTTCTACAGATTGTTCCAGATAGTTCTGCCACAGCACATGAGTGCTACAACTGAAGTTTATTGTAAATAGCATAGCTTGAAATATATATGTTGTAATTTTTTTCATGAGAATCATTTATCCCAAAAACATGCTTTACTGATCAAATTTATGAAGAAAGAAAAAAACCCAAAACATCCTCTTAAACATGCTTTCTATTTCTAAATCAGATGTCTAATAGTTAGAAAAAGTCAGAAAAGAGAAATAAACACAAAAACCAGAAAACATTTTTCCAGTATTTACCTCAGCAATCTCTATCCGTTTTGCAAGTTCGTCAAGTGAAGAAAAGCTTTCATCCAAAGCATAACCATCTGAATTATAAAGTGCTTGATCTGACAGCATATGTGAAGCAATTTCAGAGTCTCCTTGACCTTGCAGAGACTGTTCTCTGTCTTTTAGGCAACCATTTAAAAACCTGTCAAATAAGTCTTCTGGTCCTTCGTGTTCCTCTTCCAGAACTGTTTCTTCCTTTTGTCTTCCTTCAGGTGTGGCACAAGCCTGCATAGGTATACTACTTTCAACACTCCCATCATCACTGATATCTGATGTTCTGTCCTGGTCAGATTTCTTATCACCCCCATAATTAGGCTGCTGTTGGTTTAATATGCTGCTTTCTAGCTGGCTGCTGGGAGTCACACTAGAGCCAGAACATTGTTTTGACCTGAGTAAGTTTCTTTCAGATGGAACATTTTCATCTGTGGAAAACAGATCACCAGCATCTGTCAGAACCAATGTATTTACCATTGGCTCACTAGAGCATTCTGCTGCAAGCTCCTCAGTAGCTGTTTCTATTTCTGCCACATCCTCAGAGAACTGTTCTTCTCTTAGCGGCTGACTGTTATCTTCACTTGCATCCCCAGATGATAAACAATGAGAGTGAGGCGTGCTCTGATTCTCTGTGGACCGAGTAGGTGGCTCCTGTGTTGATTCAGCAATGCGCTGCTGTTCCTCCTCCATGTGGTCCTTCTCCACAGCTAGGTGATGACCAGCCTTCTCCTGAAGCATGTGATGGCTTTTAGACTGAAAGCTCTTGCTCCTTTCCCTCTCTGTGTGATGATTCTCTTTCTTTGGCCCAATGCCAGACCAAGTTGGTGTATCTAAACGCAACAGGAAAAGCATTCAAGCATTACAAAATAATTCAATACATCAGCATTACAGAGTGCATGCTTGAAAGAGAGAGATCACTAATCTAATAAGACCAACCATTAATGCTTTGAGTGAATTCCTGTCTGGCAGCAGTGACTTTGTTCCAAATGTTTTAAGGTATAAAATACTAATAATACTTGATGAATAAAGATTTGATGGAACACTACACTGGACAACGATGTATATGACTTGTTACACACATGTACATTTTTTGACTTTGGCAAAATGCAGCTAAAATTCCTTCCTTAGTATTCTGTATAACAAAGATGGGAATTGTGTAGTTGACAGTGGCTAGGGCTGTCAAGAGCTTCACTTTCAAGATCTGGAGGGCTGCACACATCCCATCCTTATTATTCAGCAAGAGTACAGATTTCTATATCTTTAAATTTTTCTCTGACATGGTAGAAGCAATAAATAATAATAATAATAATAATTGTATTACTTATCTGCCTCTTCCCATGGTTAGATAGATCAATCTAAATCAAACTATTGTCTTGGCTCATGGCATAAGCCCTCTCCAAAAATATGAATTACCCTAAACCTGGCTTGCAACATGCAGCGTAATTGAAAAAGAAAATGCACTATTTAGTTGAGCCTATTTAATATAAAGTAATGAAATTAACCAGAAAAGATACATTTTTCAGAGGAAAAGAACCCTATTGCCATTTTATCACAAAGGGAACCCCCATCCAATTCTTCTTTAAATAATTTGAAGCAAGAATGTATATTAAGAAAAGTTACCTATCAAGCTTAGGAATTATTAACATCTTTACACCAACAAACACACTTTTGCAGACAGAGTTACAGTGAATTTATTTCATTTATATGCTACCTTTCTCTGAGTGGGACCCAAGCAGCTCACAAAAAAATCAGTTAAAACCTGGAGAACAATTCGAATCTTAATTTAAAACTGTATACAATTAGCTTAAAAACCACAAAATTTCTATAAACAAATAAAACGTATATCCCAGGAAAAAGCCTCTCTACACGATTATAATTTTCAGAGAGGTTAAAACCATATTTTATTCAGAGGGCAGTTTCCTTGAGGTTAACAATGAAAAATATAGTCATCTACAGAAAATTTGCTACACTGACTGAATTGTATATCCATAATACTGTACATTTTCAGTTCACTGCATTATGATTCTAAGTGAGACATTTCTAATTTTTGATTTGAGGTTTCCTAAAGGAACTCTATTTATTTATTTCCATCATTTATATTCCGCCCTTCTCACCCCGCAGGGGACTCAGGGCGGATCACAATGCACATATACAGGCAAACAATCAATGCCATAGACATACAACATATATAGACAGACAATGAGCACACAATTGGTTGAGAGCTCACCCTGACCCAGGCAGTCCTCGAACTCATGACCTTCTGGTCAGTAGAGATCTTATGCAGCTGACACCCAGCCAGCTGCGCCACATTCCCGGTGCTCTCACAAGTGCTATGCATTAGTTCTTTGAAAATCTCATATTTTACTTTATGCTACATGTAAAGTATTTCTGATATCTCCTCTGCTTTTTAGTAACCTATATACATTTTGTTCTATATGACGTTGCAAACCATGCTTGGAATTTCAAGTTCTATACCTCCTTTCAATCAAACTGCAAACTAGAGGTCTTTATCCTGCTTCCAATATTTTAAAGCCCAGAATTTAATATGAAAAAATGACATAATATTTATTATGTAAGAAAACATTAGGCAGTAGAGCATAATGACGTGGACTCAGGGAATGCTATCCTCAGTTTCCACATCTTATTTAAAAAAATGAAAAAATGCCAATTTATAACAAAGTATGTACAGAAGATTGTGAAATAGTAGATGTGAAATAATACATAATAGAATAATAGATTTTTGCCAGTAAGGTCACATGAGGACACAGCTATTAGGATCGCAATAATTATGTTAGGTACAAAAAGTTATTTTGGCATTTTCTAAGTAAAACAAAGAAGAAGGAAAACTGCACTTTAAAGGTCAGGTTTTGAGCTACATGATGTATGATGGAAACCTGACACTCTGCCTGCCAGTACTGATGGCCATGGTATCACAGTAGGAAGCAGAGTGTTCTGCATTGCATCAAAGAAACATCTATTGCTTTCTATCTGGGCTCCACTTAACAATTCGAGTGAAGGTTCTGTTTCCACAGAAGACTGTGTTTAGGGATAGGGTTTAGTTTGTAAGGGACTGATTTGAAAGAGTTGTATTGTCTAGAAAAGGTTATTTTAGTAGTGTTGCCCTCCCCCCCCCCCCCAAAAAAAAGAAAGAAAAGAGACTGACTGTCATGGGGATGAACATCTCCTGATGTGATGAGAGAACTCTTATCTATACTGTTGATGACATTAGTTGGGACTGTGGGTATTAACTTTGAGAAAATCGTGAATACGATGGTTCATTTGGAAGAGAGATAAAGTATTATTGAAAGGAAAAAGAAATAGGGGGAACAAAGAGAAATCTAACAGCACTTTTAAGATTAAATTATTCATATTTTAGTAGTGTTCATGGAAAGTAGTACACTTCACTTGACTTTTAACCGTGAAAGTTAAAATTGTCCTTGCTCCACTGTTAACCTGAGCTGGTGAGAAAAAGGACTGAGCTCTTGGTACTATCTAAAAATTAGAGGGATGAATGATCCTTTTTATACTGCCCCTTGCTAAGTACATCTATGAGCCAATAACATCAGTGTTTGATAGTAATTCTTTCTGTTAATGGAGCTGTAATTCATTTATAGTGCAGCCCTACAAAGATCTACTCAGAAGCATGTTTCGTTGAGTTAATTGGGACTTATTGTTGCACCCTTTCTATTTAATAAACCCAATCTATATTTTCAGGTTTGTTACATGGATTTCTGTATCCAATTACAAAGTCTGTGAAACCTTCAACCGGTTGTGTACAAATGTAAAAGCAGCAAAGAGAAGACTAAAAAGATTGGGGAAAGAAGGGAAAACATGCAGGAACTAATCTAGAAAACCTTAAGTTAGGTATTGATATCATGGCTGTCTTTAGTATATGTTCTTATTTTCATTTTTTCAATAGTGGTGTGAATGTGAAGAAACCATTTTAATGTTGGGGAAAATGAAGGATACTATTTAAATACTATGTTTTTTGCAAGAAAAAAGTATAGGACATAAAAACCATATTCCTATCTTACATCTATTTGAAATATGTCAAACTATACTACAGAAATATTTCTAATAGGAATGAATTCTTTACACATGCTGGCATGCACCTTTTACATTTAAACTTAGATAAATTGTGAGCAGGATACCTGTATCATTTGCAGCAGAAGGTTTTTCCTTTAAATCTTCTGATAGCATTAAACCTATCAAACTCTCATGTTTCAAGGATTTTTCTGTTCTTATGAGCTGAAAGACAGAATCATATTCCTATCATTTATTGCTTTTACTTTTAAAAGAAATTACATGCAACAAATATTATGGGAAGTTAGCTCTTTTTATTACTTCTAGGAAAATATAAGAACATGCAAACACGTAATTATAAAACTATGCCAAGGAATATTTTCTAGCTTACCTTGCTTCTGGACATAAGTGGCCTGCAACCAAAAAATAAAGTTAAAAAAATTAAACAGCTGCTTTCACCCAAATGTTCTTCACAACAAACGTCATCAAAACTAGATGACAAATCAGATTTGTTCTCCCCATGCTCTAATATTAGCACAGAAGTTTCCAACACTGAAACATTATCTGTGCCAGCATAGTTTTAAAGCAGTGAGGCAGACCATATGCTAACATCATTACAAATGCCAATGATCACTAATGGCCCTGAAGGTAGACAAAGTGGTAAAATCAATACAAGATGTGAGAAACCTTACAACGGTTGTTTATACAAATGTCTCCATTAAAAAAACCCACATAAACATCCTGAGATGACTTCTCAATTTGCAGTAGGTTTCAGCTCAATTTTGGAATTTTTCTGATATTTAGTAGCATTTGCACAATGCATTTATGTTTTTCTGTTTTGCTCTGTAGTAAGGGCTCTTGTCTCAAAAAGGAAAATTAATGTAAAATCACAACTGTCAGCACGGCTCAACAAGGTTATCCCATAGGCTAACAGGAGACTTATTTCCTAACACAGTTTCTTATGTGATGAAAAGGGCACTTTCCCTGAGCAAAAGAAATTACAAGAAGCACCCCGGTTTTTGCTTAAGTACTGTCTCTCTCTCTCGGCATTACTTCGCGAACGAAGATTCGGGAAGGACTCATCCCACGCTTTTTACAAGCGCGTTGATGACTAAAAAGGCCAATCTGAGATAGGCAAGTTCGGTTGCAGAAAGCGCAGCAGAAAGTCTCCTTGGGTGATGTTTTTTCCAAGTTGCGGTTCTTTCTGCGTTGTCGTTTCTCTTCGAGACCCATTCGGCGTGTCTTCTCGAAAGAGGCCGCAGCATTGTGGATAGTGCTTCTCCATGCCTCCCGATGTGAGGCCAGGGTGGACCATTGTTGGTGATCAATCTGGCCAAGCCTGAGATGTTGTTTCAGGGAGTCCTTATATCTCTTTTGGGGGGGCGCCTCTCTGCGCTGACCCATGGCGAGTTCACCGTAGAGTAGTATCTTTGGGAGGCGGTGGTCCTCCATCCTAGAGACGTGTCCTGCCCAGCGCAGCTGTGTTCTCAATAGCATGGCCTCAATGCTGGTGATCCCTGCTTGCTCAAGGACAGCAACATTCGTCACATAGTCGGTCCAGTGTATATTTAGGGATTGTGCGAAGACAGCGCTGATGAAAGCGCCGAGGAGTCGTAGGTGTTGGCGATAGGTGACCCATGTTTCAGACCCATAGAGGAGAATGGACAGTATGATAGCTCTGTACACACTGATTTTGGTGCTTTGTCTCAGGTGCTTGTTGCTCCAGACTCTTTGTGAAGCCTTCCGAATGCACTATATGCCTTTGATAATCTGTGATCTATCTCTTTGTCAATCTTGGCGTCTGAAGAGATGATGCTTCCCAGGTAGGTGAACTGCTGAACGGACTTAAGCACAGATGTGCCTATGCTGACGTGAGGATGGTGGTGTTCTTCCTGTGGTGCGGGCTGGTAGAGGACTTCTGTTTTCTTCAGGCTGACTTCCAGCCCAAACAGCTCTGCAGCTGTTGCAAAGCAGGATGTGAGCGCTGCAGGGCTGCTTCTGAATGGGCGACAAGGGCAGCATCGTCAGCAAAAAGTAGCTCACGGACTAGATAGTTTAGAGTCTTAGTGCGAGCCCTCAGACGGCTTAAGTTGAACAAGCTACCATCAGTACGATAGCGTATATATATGCCGTCTTCTTCTTGTAGGTCTGCCATAGCCCTTTGGAGCATCATGCTGAAGAAGATTGTAAATAGGGTTGGTGCAAGAACACAACCTTGTTTCACTCCATTAGTTATGAGAAAGGGCTCCGAGAGAGAACTTGGGGGACATCCTAGACGTTCCAGGATCTGCCACAGACCTTTCCTGCTCACAGTGTCGAAGGCTTTGGTGAGGTCGACAAATGTTACATAGAGTCCTTTGTTCTGCTCTCTACATTTCTCTTGCAGTTGTCTAAGGGCAAAACCATATCTGTGGTGCTCCTATTTGCTCTGAAGCCGCATTGGCTTTCAGGGAGAAGTTCTTCTGCAATAGCCGGAACTAATCTGTTCAGGAGTATCCTTGCAAGGATTTTTCCAGCAATGGAGAGCAGTGTTATACCTCGATAGTTTGAGCAATCGGATTTTGTTCCCTTTTTCTTATACAGTACTGTACATCTACAGAAAACCTCCGGAAAGGCGACTACTCAAAATACTCAGTGGTCATGAAATCCTGGCGGTCGAGTATAGAAAAAGGTGGAGTGAAGGAGAATAGAGGGAAAAAAAGACTATTCCCTGAAAAGAATACAGCTAGCTGATTGGCATTATAATGCAATAAAGTTTTCTTTCTATTTGTGTTTTAGACTATCTGAAGTGTACTTGTTGCAGCATCACTCCATAACCCAAAGGTCTCTTACTTTACCAACCCCCTCCTTTAACATGAAAAGTATGATCATCCATCTCCCTTTTTCCCCCAATACCTTTTAACCTGAGACTTAATAGCAGCATCTTAGTCCTCATCTAATTTTCTGTTTCTCCACTTTCCTCTGGGATTTTCATAGTAATGTCTCCTTTCTTGTGTTTTGTTAGCTCTACAGGCAGTCCCTGAGTTACAAAGATTCAAGTTACAAATGACTCGTAGTTAAGAACAGGAGTGAAGCAACAGGAAGTGAGAGAAATCTACCCCTCGAATTGGAAATCCACCGCTGAAAGAGTTATCATGGGAAAGGGGGCTCCACTGAAGCTTTATCACCAATCCTTGTTTCTACAACAAACATTTTTTTTCCAAAATCCAATTATCACAGTGACAGGAAGTGAGGCAAAGTCTTCTGAACTGGGCACAAACAGCAAAACAAACACCACAGGACTGGTAACTCTTCCCCATGCTATCCAAAGCTAATAATATGCATTTTTGCCTGGAATTACAATTTAAAATATATTTGTTCTGACTTACACAGATATTCAACTTAAGAACAAACCTACAGAACCTATCTTTGTTCATAACTTGGGAACTGCTTGTATTGCTGTTTAGGTCGGCACCAAATGCGTGTAATGGATTTCATGAGACTTCGTGCTTTGCTGCTGCTACTCCTCTTTTTTAAAGCTCAGAGATTTTCTCCTGTTCTCTCTCTTTTTAAATAGCAGGAGTCTTAGCAGCAATGCCTTAGCCTTCTCCTGTTTTCCTGCCCTCTATTGCTTCGGGAATCTTTATAGCAGCACCTCAGAAAACTGTATTTTTGTCTTTTAAAACGAACTCCCAATACATTATGTCAAGCCTTACTTTTGATTCTATGCAGCCACCCCACTTGGAATTTTGCTTTCAAACTTCACACTTAAATGACAACCAAAATTGTCAAATTATGAGGAGTCTAACATGACAGCCTGATGAGCCAAGGCTGCCAATAGATGGATACATTCTCTTCACAGTTGATTACAGCAGTGTTAATGACTAAGTAAAACAAATTTTAAAAACTTGAAAATATGCATATGGAATTATTAAATATAAACATGATAGTTGTGGAATATAAACATGGAAAAAGATAATGTAGAATGCGGTCCAATGAAGCGTGGGTTCCCACCCTGTAGTGGAGTGCATTTGACATCAATGTAGAATGTAAAATACAGATTCTAATATGTTCTGTCCCTATTATTCATTGTATCTCTCCCAGAAGCTCAAAAGCAGCACTGTGAAGTAAGTGTTTAATGGCTTAATAGGCCTTGATAGTTAGTGTCCCTAGTCTTAGCCCTTGCTCTTCTTCTAAAGAAGTAAGATGGCTATACAAACTACTCTAGATTGTTCCCAAGGCTGTGGATGGGTCCTGAGATCTTCTTATACATGTAAGTGTTCGGCTACTGAATTACTGGATATTACATACTGTTTGAAATTCATTGTCCCGCAAGTCAGAAAAAAACAAAAAGATAAAGCAAGTACTTTGCATTGAAGCCCTCCAGATCAGAGAAAATATCAAAAGATTAATGAGTCATCACTTCAGATTTTAGCCACAGATCCATCTTCATACATTCTGAAGGAATTTTTAACTTTCCTATAATAGAAACATTTATAGCAAAATGTCTCGAGACAAATAGAGCCACCTACTCCTTGGAAATGTTTTAAAAATAGAAAAGATCCCCAACAGAAAATTAGAACAGATCCCAATAGTCAGAAAGAGACCAAGGACACAGAATATTAGCCTGTATCATTCCCATTTGAAACACTATCCAAGGAAGTCACAAGCAAGACCACTACAATGCATTAATGGTCTGAACTGTATTTTCAAGCATTTCTGTGCTTGGAGAACATATTTACTTTAATTTGCAGACCTGTCTAGGCAATGTTCAAGAAGAAAGCTAGATTTTTTTTGCTTGTAAACTATGAAAATGCATCAATTATTGCTCCAGCTTTTTAGAAACTGCATGCGAGAAACTTTATTCTATACAACATGAAACAGAAAGACCAAAATTGTAACAACATTTGAACAGGACAGGCAACCTGCTGCCCTTGGGTCATGTACAACCCTGATCCTTGCTCCTTTCCCAAAGTCTCTTTCATTCATGTTTATATTGTTTTCCTTCCTGTGGCATAGTCTGATAAGTGCTTTTAGACGTTTCCTATTACAAAATTCTAGTTTCGAACTAAACTGTGATGGTTTGGGTGTCTGTCATAATGACTTAGCTTTCATTTGGCATTCCTATATTAATCCATCTAAAGCCTTCACTTTGGACATCTGTGGACAATGAAGTGCATACCAGGATTTTTTTTCCAGTTTTGTTATCTGCCCTACTTTCAAACCATAGCAAAAATTCTGGGAATGATAGGACCGAGGATAGCCTGTACCAACAGTATCTTGTTCATAATCATCACAAAGTGAAACCTACTGCATTCTCCTTAGTCTGTAACTAGTTAAGGATAGGTTGCTTATCTGTAACTATAGTCCTTCAACTGTATGTCTGTGAACCCACACAAATTGATTTTTTTTGCCTGTCCAGTACATTCTTCAGAATATTTCATTCATCCAGGAGCTAAAGAAAGACAGGACATGTGACGGAGGGTGGCTGAGGTTGTGTCAATTCACATATGACCACTCAAAGAACTAGTTATAGGTATGCAATCTGTCCTTCAACGTCTCTACCACTCACACAAATGGAAAACTAGCAAGCAATTAACCACAACAGAAGAAGGAAATGTCGTGCCAAACAGGAGTACAAAGCAAGCCACCTAGGCAGCATCCTACCTAGATCGTGTGCCCACTCTATAATGGGAGATGAAGTCATACAGCTGCCCTTATTTATTTATTTATTTATTTACAGTATTTACCGTATATTCTGCCCTTCTCACCCAGCAGAGGACTCAGGGCAGATTACAATGTACACATACAGTACATGGCAAACATTCAATGCCATAGACCAGGGGTGCTCACACTTTTTCAGCAAGGGAGCTACTGATTAAAAAGCCAAGTCCCAAAGATCACCTACCCCGAAATGTAAAACGTATAACTATTTTCTTATTTATTTATTTATATTTATTATTCATTTTTATGTACCGCTCCTTCCAGCAGGCTCGGGGCAGTTTACATAAAATGAAGTTAGAAAACATCAACATTTCAATTTAATAACAACAATATAAAACAGAGCATAAAATACATCCAACCACCCCATTTCTCCCACACTGCATATTACCACACATATTATCAGCCAGAAAGTAAGAAGAGAGGCTTTTGAATTGCAAGGCCATTTAATACTCAGCAAGGTAAACAAATGGGCATGCAAAAATACATCCAACCACTCCATTTCTCCCACACTGCCATATTACCACACATATTATCAGCCAGAAAGTAAGAAGAGAGGCTTTTGAATTGCAAGGCCATTTAATACTCAGCAAGGTAAACAAAGGGGCATGCAAAAATACATCCAAGCACCCCATTTCTCCCACATTTTCCATATTCCCCAACATATATTTCTCAAGGAACAAAGCAAGCAGAGAGGCTTTGGAGCTAAAAGGCCATTTTAAACATTAAAAATAAACAAAGAGACATGCCACAGAACAATCAAGCACCCACCCCAAAGTAAAAAGACCGACCTTTGAGATGCGGTAAGGAAATGACCCCAAAGCGTCCTACTTCTTCTCCTCCATCGTTGCTCCTATTTCCATGCCGCCAGCATGCGTGCCACCTCCAAGAGCTCACGAGAAGTCAGAGGGGCAAAATGGGCGCTTCTGTGAATGCGCGCGGGGCCAGCCATGCATCGCGTCATCCAGGCCCGCCCCCTTTGGTCTCCTACGACTCTGAGTGGCTGGAGAAGGACGGAGGGAGGAGGAGGAATCCAAAAGAGGGGGCCCATTCTGCCTCTTGGACTCTGGAGCTTTTGGAGGTGGCGCGCGAGCAGGGAGCGGGGAGGAGCAACGACGGAGGACTTCTTTGCAGCGTGCAGGGGCGTGTGAAGAGGACCAACAGCAAAAAACCTGGTCAGGGGCCTGAAGATCACCAGGATGAGGCCTGAAGATCACCCTGGTGATCCCGATCACCATTCTGAGCACCCCTGCCATAGACACACAACACATATAGACAGACAGTCAGAGGCTATTTAACATTCCAATTTCTGGCCACCATGGGAGCTGTTACTTCACCGACCATCTGTGTACTTTCTGCATTCCCCGTATGCTTTTGCTGGAGATTTTTTATGGCCTTGTAAATTTTGTTAAATTAGCCTCCCCACACATAGGTGGTACCTAAATTTCCTACTTGACAGATGCAACTGTCTTTCGGGTTGCAAAGGGTGACAACAAGCTACACAATTGGCCAGAAGATCACTCCGACCTAGGCTGGCTGACATCCAGCCAGCTGTGCCACAGTCCCGGTGCTTACACATTCTCTAAATGAAGTCCTTGATTATGTTCATGGCTCTTGGAACATGCCTATGCACATTTTTAATTCAAATCCTTAAACTTTCAAGAACAGGGGTTAATAACCTCTGGAGTCTGTGAATTGATTCTGGGGATCACGCAAATACATTTTTATTTCCTTATTACTTTGCATTTTTCATTTCAGCTAAGAATGTAATCTTTTAAAATGCATTTTTTCCATTTTAGACTAATCTCTGGGGAAATTTCCAACACATTACAATAAATTATATCAAACTTTCTCTCTCTCTCTCTCTCTCTCTCTATATATATATATATATATATATATTCAAGGGTGGGGTTTACACCTTTTATTATATACAGAATTCAAGGGCATCTGTGGGACAAAAAGCCCACTGCTCTAGGGAATGAGAGATTTTCCTGCCATGTTTATATTTTGTTGGAAGGTTTCTAAGCCAGGCTAGTTGAGCCTAACCCTGCACAAACATCTGGTCACCATGTTCCCAATGTTGATACTGCTAAAAATGTTCCAGTAAGAAAAAAGATAGGAAAGGGGGTTGGGTAGACATAAAAAGACTCTGTAAAAAAATGCTTTTTTGCAAGATGCTTTGTTAACTGAGGTATGTCTATACTCCTCAATTTGTGGGAATTCAAAACATAAATCCATTGTGTGTCTAACCCATCCTTGATAAGGTGCCTTTAAAAACCAGCATTTAGTATCATATACGACAACAGCTTAAGTGACCAAGAGAGAGTAGTGATGCATTAATTTGCTGTATAAAAGCCACAGGGAGGCATTGCATTAAACGTAAGAAACAGGTCCTGACAATGCTGCTGACCAGTTCCATCCTTTTATCCAACTCAGAGCAAACTGCTATGCTCACCACCCATCATGCTTTCAGATGTTCATTCTATATTAGCCTATGTAATCTGTTTTGATTCTGGATAGAGTGCCAGATTTTGGTCAAGTTGTTTCCATTTAAAAAAGTTTACTGGTTTAAAAAACTAATAACTTAAACTGCTCAGCATGAAGACCAACACAGCATAGAGAAGGAGAGAACTAGCATGAACTTTGACAACTATAAGCACTTCAGTCAAACCTATGGAAAGGGTTTGTGTGGCAACAAAACGCCTTACTGCCACTCATGACTAAACATTACCTGTTTAACTCTTAGGGTATATGCACACTGTACAACTATAGCAGTTGAATTCCACTGTTATTACCATAGCTTTATCCTAAGAAAAATCCTGAGACAAGTGGAAGAACTCTAGGACTGTAGTTTAGGCAGCTGCTCTAAAGCTTTCTTAAAAGTAATCCTAAGTACTACAACACACTAAGTACACTCTAAGTATTGCATAGCCATGACAATAAATGACAATTTTATTTAGAGTGGTATCAAAATGCTTCAACTGTTTTCCATGGATGCACGTCTGGATTGGTTAAGGATCGGAGTCCTTCCAGAGACGACTTGCTCTTTGCACCACTGAGAGGTATCAGCAATGAGACAGCACTGGCGTAGCAAGAACAACCAGAGCAGAAGTTTTGAGCTGACTAAACTGGGATTAAATTCCAACTGAATGCAAATGTTATGATGCTGAATTTTATCATAGAGGTAACATGGCTGCCACTGTTAGCTGTGGTTGTTCAGCAAAACTTTTGGATGTAAAGAGACACATAAAACCTAGTCTCTTCCTACAAGTGAAGTGAATGAGCCACCCATGGCTCAGAATAGCCAAGATGGAGAGAAATGTATTCTACCACAAATTGCTCACAATGAATCCAACATAGATGCCATGCTGAATTTCAGTTGGTCTCTTGCTTGTTCAGCCCTGACCTTCATCACTGCTTAAAAATAGCCATGATAATCTGATCAGTCTGCTTACAACAGAAAAATAACCATATTATGAATTGTAATTTGTAACCTTTTTTACAACAAAATTTTTGAAATATTTAGAATTTCCCAGTAAAGTTTTATTTAAAAATTATTATTTCCCATATTGCAAAAATTACAACAAAACTAAATGTAGGTAAGCCTGTGAAAGGAAGACAAAATCAGTGAGTAAGAAGAAAAGACAGGGTCCACAGCATATTTTTGATCCTCTGAAATGATAGCTATATATTTACTCTGATATCCAAATCAAAGAAACCACATTATTCTTTGAAACAGCTGCTCTGTTTTAATAGAAAGCATTATAAATACTGGACACTTTCGAAACCATTTTACAATGTATCATAGAGAAGGCAGTCTTCAAGGAAAAATACAAATGCAGGAGTTGGCTGTAACTGAACTACTCAGAAGTGCAAAAACCCACAGGCACACATAGAAAAAAATAATGTGTATAACTTACTCTTGATGTGACGTGCAAAGTTCAGCAAGTTTGTCTAATTCTTCATTATTTAGGCCTTTCACAGAATTCTTAAGATCTGGAGCCTCACTTGATTCTGTTGCTTTCCATTTTTTTTCTGCAGAAATACAAATATGTTTCATATATACCTATATAAAAATCTACATTTTCAAAAGCAAAAGTTTTAACAGACTTCAGACTCAAAACATTTAATAAATATTAAAGCATAAAGTATTGAAAAACTAGAAATGTCACTAAAATAATGATACTTTCTTTTATTTATGGAAATTAGATAACTACTCCAGTACTGGGTATTCCTCAAGAACATGCAACGTTTTTGTTTTTATGCACAGGTATTATTTGATTATAATAAAACCATCAAAAATGTCTTAAGTTCAATTTAAAGGAGAGTCTTCAACTGTATGACACACACTTACCCCACTGCTGTTGAATAGAAGAAAGGTTTACAAGTAACTGTTCATGATATAACCGTTCCAGTTGAACGAACTTCATGGCTTTCTCATCTGATTGGAAAACTAAAGGAAAACACAGACTGACAGTGCCGTATAGCTGCTATTTTGCAAATATTTCCAAAAGTAATAGCCTGCCTTATGATATAACATGATATGCAAGGGTTACATAAGTACAACCATTAACTCTCTTAATTTGCCCTATTTTTTCCCTTGCAGTCAATACCCCAATCCACTATGCATCTGAACATTTTACCTTTTTTGGGCAACATGCTCTCTGGAATGAGAGATTTTATCAACAAACTGAGCTTCTCCTTCAAATATATTAGATTTAATTCAAACAATATAATCCTATACCAACTGCCAACATTTATTTCTTCAAAACAGCACAATGGAACAGAAAGACACAGAAGTTAGATTTCTCAAAAAAGCTATGTACGGGGGAAAAATTAAAACTGGAGTAGACACAAGCATGCCACACATTCCTCATCGTGGCTTTGAGATGAAACAGAAACAAGCATTTAATCTATATATTGATAATCTTAAAATTTAACTCTATTACTTGCATCACTTTCTCTGCTTTTATCCACTGTAGGAAAATATACTGGCAAATTGAAGATAATTTATATTGTGACTTAATCCTTCAATATGTAATGAAAGGACCAAGGCAGTGACATCTCCAGCCCATATTCTGTTCAGATATCAGACAGCATGCCAATGCCTTAAATCAAGAAATAGCTTTCTAAGATCAACAGAGATACTCAAAGGGACACCTCAGAAAGCAAGAGTCCAAAAGTGGCAGGCTAAAATCCAGAATCTCAATCCATGGCTGATACCGGATGAGACTCCCTGCTGGGTACACAGAAGACACTGAACAGACTGTGGTCTGGGACAAGGAGGTGCAGAGCCAATCTTCAGATATGGGGCTACAAAGTGGAGTCCAATACATGCGAGTGTGGAGAAGAGCAAACCACAGACCACCTACTACAATGCGGTCTGAGCTCTGCCACATGCACAATGGAGGACCTTCTTACAGCGACACCAGAAGCACTCCAAGTGGCCAGCTTCTGTTCAAAGGACATTTAATATAATGCCAAGTTCTAAACTGTGTTTTTAAATACATGATAACTGTACTCTCAATTCTTTTCTGATAAATCCTTCAAATTTCACACATAAAAATCGGAACCTGTCTGGTCAAAGAACATCACAGTGCAGTCCAGATGATAAACGTTATGAATGAAAAGAACACACAAACTAGAAGATGCTGCAGCAGTTTGCTTTTGCCTGAGCATAAGGGGAAAGTAAGATTCTTCCCCCTTCTATCATTTTCTCCTATTAATTGAGAGCAAACTATTTTGGCCTTTTAGTAACTGCAGCATCTGAAAATGAGAATAAAAAGAGAAAGTGGGAAGAGAGAGAGAAACTGAGGCATTTTGAAAGTATTTGAAAAAGTGAAGGGGCAGTACATTAGGACTGTTTCAGCCAATTGGGACTGCTGAAGTGTATTGGTGTGATAACATCATAAACTTTGTGTGATAGCTATTTAAATATTGAAGGTGCTATCTGCTCAGGCTGACTTCCTGTTGGGCCTTAAATGCCCTGGGGAGGCAAACAGAATAAAAATAGCCACATACTCTGCTGAGGATATTTCAGAGCATTTTGGGAGGGAAAATATTTTTGAAGAGTGCAGCTCTCCAATATCTTTTGAGGTAGAGTGGGTAGAAGGGGAGGGGTGTTCCATGGCCTCCCATAGTTGTTGACCCCTGTTTTATAGGATCCATTAATGCATAGAAACAGCTTTATAAAATTAGGACATCTGGTTTATAGCAACATAAATATCCATTGCCATTTTAGTCTACAAAATTCAGCATGATCCAGAGATTACATTTCCAGAAACTAGAGTAGTATGAATGTAACATTATATTAGGCTGGGGGGTATGACTAGAGCAAATTCATGCCTATTCATGACAATGCCAACACATGAGGAAGTGTTTATATTATATACAGAGTTCTTCGAATCACTATCTGTATTCATTTAAGAGAAGTACTTAGTCAATTAAGAAATCATAATTAAGAAATCATAATAATCACATGTAGGGATAATGGTAACTTCCTCACTTTGTGTTTATCATGCCAAGCAGTTTAATACCTTCAATCATATGCAATTTATTCATGGTAATGGCATGCAACACAATTGTAATTTTAAGAAGGATACATTCTCCATCTTGAAAATAGGTTTCAGCAATCTGTAAATGAAAAAGATGTAATTATTACTATTATATATTCATTTAAGTCACACTGTTCCCTAATATTGGGAAAAAACAAAATTAGCACAGTTAACGTCAGTTACCAATGTTTAAATAAAAATACAGCTATTAAAAATAGCTTGTACTGTATTTGCAAAAATCTACCTGTGTCTTGTATAAATGACGCTATAAAGCAATAACTTAGTTAAAAATATGGGGGAGAAGACAATATGTGTATTCTCATTACCTGATGGAGATACAGGGGCAGCAATCGCAAATCCATCTGCTCAAATTCCTCTCGAAGGAGAGAAAAGAGGGCCTGCAAGGTTTGGTTTGGATCCTTCTGGGAACAGTTTGCATTTGTTGTGCTTTCATCTTCATCTTGGGCATGAGTTGCTGCTGCAATGACAGTCTTCTCCCACTTAACTGCAGAAATGGAAAAAAAAGTTCCCCGCTCTAACTTTAAAAAAAAAGTTTCTTAAATATATTTCATCATATTTTACTATAGCCAAACTTGTGCACTTATTGCTCTATGTACATATACAAAGCAGTTTTCTTATTTCTAAGGCCTGGGATGTGAAACAAGACTTTATTGGGTTGGGGAATCTCTTCCACTTCTTGCTTCCATTAAGATTTCAGTGAATTCCCATTAAAATATGCCTTTCAAAGTTTGTTTCAGACTCTTCCTGGACAAATTTTTGTTGGTGATGAAAGAGACTGTAGTAGGGACAAGGGCCAGGAAAGCCTCACACTATTTGGACAAGCTTGGATATAACTCATAGTAAAATAGCAAATTATAGTAACTAATGACAAATTTTAAGACAAAAATTACATTGTAATCAATGAGACATTTACAGTATCCTAGTATTCTTTTTTCAGTATTTTTCTTTTTTCAGGAATAGTAAAGACAGAAATAAGTAGGTAAGTAATCCATGGGACAAAAGAGAACTTATTTTTTTATAACCTCCGACTTATTAAAACTTTCAGAATGCAGATTGTATGTTCTCCCATAGCTAGTGAGAGGCTGAGGCCAAAAACACATCAGCACTGCTGAGTCTTTCTATACAGTGATCTGAATAAAAACTTGAACAATAAAAACTACAGTGTTACATTCATAGAACCAAAGAATCATTGAGTTAGAAGAGACCTTATGGGCCATCCAGTCCAACACCCTGCCAAGCAGCAGGAAAATTGCATTCAAAGCACCCCTGACAGATGACAAAAGCCTCCAAGGAAGGAGCCTCCACCACACTGAACTGAGAGTTCCACTGCTGAACAGCTCTCACAGTCAGGAAGTTCTTCCTAATGTTCAGGTGGAATCTCCTTTCTTGTAGTTTGAAGCCTAGAGTAGAATCATTATACTACTATAGTTTAGTCTTGTGATCAATAATCTTGTTAGGCCAATAAATTATGAAATGTTATATTTGAGACAGAATAAAAAAAATATTTGCTGAGGACATACTCCTGAGGCCTCACACTGAATGCCTATGTTTTTCCATTTCTCCATTCAATAGCCTCCCAGTACTAACACTACTCAAAAAAATCTAGCTACTCAAAGCTTGATAAGAAATGGGGGGATGGGCAAGATACGAAGATTTTTGTAAAAAGGAACTTTTTTGTCAGAAGCTTTGTTGACAGAGATAAGCCTGCATTTTACATCATTCTCAAGGTTTGGAATATGAGCTAAAACTATGTTGCATGAGGCAGATCAGAGACCCAAAGCCTTAAAAAAGTAGTCTTCAGGTTCTTTCACACAACTGTATTGATACTGAGGACATAGAAAAGAAAAAAATATATACTGTATTTCAAATTTCAGAATAGCAGCTCTGATGGCATTTTGTTGGTGACACAATGATGAACCTTCTGGCACATTAAAGACAAATAAATAATGATAATAATATATAATAAAGTTTTTAAAATGTCTCTTGGTTTAAATAAAACTTTGATCAAAAATGCAAAAGCACACTTAAAATTATGATGGTCTTCTATTGAAGGAGAAATGAAGTAATTCCCAATTGGTTCTCCTTTATATAACTGACCCAGTTTCTTCAACATTTATTATGTAGAATTACAGCCTTTTAGGTGACAGCTTTTGGCTTCTTTAGTCTTACAAAGCCCAGTCCTCTGTATGGGGATATCATGAAGCATTGTGAACATTTAAATGGTTGGCAATATTTAAAATTGCTCAATGAATATTGTCTGAACTCTAAAGCTAAGAAGAGACTTATGATATTTACCCTAGCTCAGCCATAATGCAATGGTAAACCTTAGTTTAGCAGTGCTTTAAAAAGCCTGTTTGCATATTTTTTTCCTTCTGTTTCACAAAGACAGCCTATTTTCCAGGTATCTAGTTCTGAATTTAAAGAATTGAAATATGGTATTACTGTATATTCAACAGAGTCAAACAAACTATTAAAAAGATCACAACCCACCATTTGTCCTTATTTTGTTCCAATTCAAAAAACTCAGACTATAATGACAACCTGTGGACGGCCTTATGTCCAAAACCATTTAACCTCTTAATTGCAGCTGTATTATCAACTTCATGAAACAGGAACCAATATGATTGGTTGTAAGAATGTATACTCATGAAGCTGTTTAGATAAATTTGGTGTTTAAAGAGAACGAGTTGCATTACTCAGTGATACTGTGCTTGCAAGAAACTGTTTTACAAGGATTGATTTTTCACCAATCCCTCTATCATGTGTTGCTTACCATTACATGCCCAATACTGTTCAAGGGGGTCATTCAATCTTAGTTGCTTGGGGGCAGATGGAAAGAGCCGCAGTGAATATTGGTCATCAATACATATTAGGTGTCCTGCTTACCAAAGCAGAATTTATTTCTGCTAGCACAAAGTCAGCTATATGCAAAAGATCATAAGTCTATTGCAAAACAGAAACAAGCATACCTGGTGTTTATGGTCCTAATTGTATTTTTCTAATTCTGGTTCACTTATTTCCAGTGATGTTCCAAAAATATAATTTAGTTTCTCAGCATATAAACTGTTGAGATGAAGTGTTTATGGAATACTTCTTGAGAAAACTTGCAAGAAATTGAAAGCACGGGATAAGTGAAATATCAACCTAGCTTCCCATGCAAGATAATTCCACAGTTTGGGAACAACCATTGAAAAGGTCTTCTATATGATCAGCAGGCATGTAGCCGGGGGGCTAAGGGGCTTCAGCCCCCGAAATTCTCAGGGTGGTCTGCAAAAAAGGCCTTACTGGTACATTATTTAAACTGTTATGTTTATTCATATCATGATCTGATCACCATGCTCATTATATCCCACATTCATGGGGTTATTGGGATAACAATACAAAAGGTTTGCTAGGGTAGACCCTATTCCACCCAGTCTCAGCCCCCCCTGAACCAAACTCCGCCCCGAATCAACCTCCGGGCTACGGCCCTGATGATCAGCTGTGACTATGATAGGAGAATAGGGGCATGAGGAAGCCCTACTCTGGTAGGCTTATACTGGCAGAAGCAGTCTTTCAGACAGTCTGCCCCAAGCTGTATAAGACTTTATAAATCAGTCAGCATTTTGAATTTTGCCTTGAAACAAAGCAGAACTTTATTTTAAAATGACTGACGAAGTCTCTATCCAATATATTTCCCTTGCTTTTGTTAAAAAGAAACTAGTAGTGATGTAGATTATGGAAAGAGTTAATATGAGATACAGAGTGAAACTGAACTAGTTCCATTCCCAAGACAGAACTGGAACACAGCATTGTAGTATTCTTCTATTGGAAAGACATTGGAGGAAACCTCTGCTCAGTACACACACTGGCATGTTCATTTACACCGTGCAAACACTATCCTGCCTTAATGTTATCTATGCAACTAAAACAAACTTGCACTATCTTTACATAAATAATGTGGAATTTCACTTATTAGGTTATCATAGCATGATATGAGAACCAGGGACTGACAGCTCAAATTGATAGGAACAAATACATTCTCTTTTCTAATAAAACTAGTATGGGTATTAGTACTGAGTTTATTACTGCTAATCAGAGCAAAATTGGGACAACATAATCTCACAGGAATACAAAAAATTCCACAAACCTTATTTTCCCCCCTGTCTATGTGAAAACCCACTGATACTTTCATCTTAGGGTTGCTATAAGCTCTAAAGTACAATGTGACTTTAAGTGTGAATCTACAGCACATCATATAATTAAATTATTGGTATATAGATAAGAGTTCTTATAGTTTCTGACTGTCTTTGATATAATGGGGTCATGAGAACAGCAAAGAAATCATACCAGATTTAGTTTCCCTCATCTCTGCAAACTCCTTTACATAACTGTATAATGCTTCAGTTAGAAGCAGATGTAACTTGCCAACCATGCAGTAGTTGTAAGGCTAGATTCTGTTGAGTTTACAGATAACTAAACATTAATAAAGTTCAAGATGAAAATCAGTATGAAGTTTCAAGATTCATTAATGGAACTGGGAAGGGCATTGCTTGAAAATATACCCCCTGAATTGTATCCCCCTCCACATCATAAACAGTATTCAAATTGCATTAAAATAACTAAAAATATGAAAGCACTGCCCACACTCATTGGTTCTCCTCTGTGCCAATGGTTATTGTTATCTATAAATAAGACAAACAATAAACAACTAAATGGCAATACAGTACTTATGAAGAGCAGCTATGTTCTTTATGTCAAATTATACATTGCATACATTGTATGGAACTAGCCTGCTCAACTTATCCTAAAATCAGGAGATATTAGTTGAATATACATTATCTGGAATTCCAAATTCCAAAATATTCCAAAATTGCCCAGATGGGTGGCTAATCCTGGGCAAATGCTGGATTTGCCACAGGGTGGATTAGACCACCACCCTGCCCAGCCATTGCGGAGGCAAGAGGGACTTCTGACCCTCCAGTGGCACCAAATCCGGCTTGGTATTGCCAGACAGCAACTCTTACCATCCCACTCCCATTTCTGCTGTCACGGTGACCAGCAGGTGTGACATGGTTCACATTGGTTGGTCACCACCTGGAGTGACATTAGCTGAGATGCAGAGAGATGCAAGAGGGGGAAAGGAAGAAGTGCTCCCCCCTCTTCTCCACTCCATTTTTTGATTACCTCATCTTCCAGCCAGCATCACTGACCAACTTGAGCCATGTTACACTAAGTGGCCACTATGACAAGAAGAATGGGAGGAAAGCACCAGAGAGTTAGTGCCATCATGGGTCCCTGGACCCCTTGAGGCTGAGGAATATAGAAAGGCCATGGAAACAGTTGTACCAGTCCAACAGGCTGATCAGAATTCTTGGGACTTATGGTTCAAGGCCACATTCAGATGACCTTGGCCTACAGTAACTTGAATCAGCGCTGTATGTATTTTAGCTACCACACTACTGAATTGCCTGCCCTTCTGGATATGTTGTCACGTAGATGTGCCCTAAGAGAGTGACATCTTTGCTTTTTGATGGCTCAATATACACAAACTTTGTTCCATGCACAATATTATTAAAAATTAAAAATGTTGTATAAAATTACGTCCAGGTTATTTGTATAACACATATAAGCAACATAAATTAATTTTGTATTTAGGCTTGGGTTCCATCTGAAAAAAAAATCCAAAATGTGGAACACTTGGCCCCAAACATTTAGGAATAGTGGTATGAAACCTGTACTTTTACTGCTGCAAAAATTTCATTACTTTAAAATGGTCAGGAGAGCCAAATTAGTGTAGTGGTTGGACTCTAGGGACCAAGTTTGAATCACCACTCAGCCATGGAAACCCACTGGGTAATTTTAGGCCAGTCATACTCTCTGTCTTGGAAGAAGGCTAAAACTAGATCTACACTGCCATATATGGTAGTATAGACTTATATAATCCAGTTTAATGCAGTAAATCTGCATTCTGAAACTGGATTATATGGCAGTGTAGATCCAGTAAAAGAAAAACCTCCTCCAAATCTTGCCCCCCAAAAATGAAAAAGTTGGCTTGTGGTCAGCATGAGTTAGAAATGCCCTGAAGGTGCACAAGAAGAGAAAATAGTGAAGCAAAATTCCCATGCTTTATTGTTTTTAATTTCTCTGTAGTTAAGTTCTACCCTGTAGTCTTCTTAACCCTGTAAATTTAGTCTGATGCTATTTAAGGTGTTTCTTTTCTATTATTTTACTTAGTGTACATGAGACAGCACACAAGCTTTGAAAACATGAACATGTCATTCTCCTATTTCACTGAACAACCCAAGTCTTTCCTTGATTGCATGCGACAAGCCATTTTAATGGCTAAAATAGAAAAGTGATGGCCTCGGGCAAAAGCTTCAAGAAAATAATTCTACTGAAATATAGGAGGCAGCAAAAACCATCTCAAAATCTTTGTACTGCTGACTGTAATCAAACTCATAGATTAAGTGTATTTCATTTAACACATGTATGTAATTTATAATGATTATATTTTCTCTGAAGTATGCCAGAATCAAACCTTATCAAATCATTAATAACATTTTAAAATAACTAACCCAAGGTTCTGCATCATCTTAGGAAAATACATTTCATGTCTTGTTAAATTATGATCGAGCTGATTTTCTGACCAACAGCAGAAGTGGCAAGCTATTATTATTTTATTAAAACAGCTATGTTTTGGGCAACAGAGTGGTCTATAAATATTTTATCAAATAGATAACCAACAGCTGGGGCCTGTCTGCTTGTACATGCAGTTTATTAAGCATGCCCTATCTCATAGAGATGCACTTAAGTCAGATTAAAAGCGAAAGAAACACAGCAGTGCTGGTAATATGAGTACGGTTGTTTCAACATTTCAAGCAAGCCTAATGTATTTATTTAAAAAGCCACAGTACCTTCATTGTTGATTTTTTGTGTTTTTCTTGGATTGTTTATTTCAGAGGTACATTGTTCTACAATGAGCATTTTATCTGCAGGGAAACTTGGAGATGGCTTATCATTTTCATCGTCCTGACAGAAAGATGTGTACTCATTACTGTCCTCATTATTATTTATGTTATCCTGCTCAACTCTTCCCATTGTGTTGTCTCGTCTTTTTACAGTATCATGCTTGCTGCTGTTAAACTGATTTTCATTTTCATCTGGAGAAGAAGGCAAGCGCGTTTGGATCCTTTCCACCTGTGTATCTGTATGGAGTAAGTCTTGTACATTTAATTGCTGGTCATTTGTAGGAGATTCCCTTTCATCCATTAGAGCGTTCCTATGGTGAACTTAATACCCTCTTTGTCCAATAATTCTCAGCTCTAAAAAGGGGGAAAAAGAAAAAAAAAGATGCTTGAATTCCTATAATAACCAAAATCTTAGTCTGCTTTGTTGTATCACACAGGATATACAACACACATAGATTTCTTTCTATTATTCTGACAATTGTCTTCCAGATAGATAGCATCTCACACTGTGAAACATGACTATACTTTATACATCAGAGAAAACTGTTGTGTTGAAAAAAAACCCCATTACTTCTAATAAAGGATTTTCCTAAAAGCTCAGAAATATGCAGGTGTATTTTTGCTAAAGCTACAGACATCCAAACTAGCTCTATGTGTGTATGTGTCTCCAAGTTGCCTGTTGATTTATGGCAACTCTATGCATTTCATAGTCAAAGAGGCGAGTTTACCAGTTCTTTCTTCTGAAATATACTCTACCATCCAAGTGCTAACCATGGCTGACCTTGCTTAGTTTCCAAAATCAGATGGGATCTGGTACTGTTAATGTATTTAGGACTCTTTATTCCAACACTCATTGAAAATATGGTAGGTAGCAATTAGCTACTACATCAAAAAAGATAGTTTCCACTATATTTAGGACATTGTCATACCAGCTTTATTTTCTTGACAATTAGAAAATGTAGGAGAAATGCTTAAATAACTACCTAGTGAAAAAGAAATTCATGTAAGAATGCACTGAAATATGCAAACATTTGTGCAAAAAATGGTGGAACACATGTCTCAGTTTATTTTCATGGTAAAAATAATTTCAAATAACAAGAAAATGCTTCCATTAATTTTGTTAATGATTCATTCTAATATTGGTTAACTCAAGAATGGCATATATTGCCAGTATATGACTGGAATGTGTTTCCAGTATATTGTGACAAAAACACCACACCAACATGAAAAGGATACAGTAGCAGCAGATACTACTGCTGGGTCTCTACATTTGTAGATGTAGCTTTTGCAGATTTGATTAATATGATCTCTATAGGAATCTTTAGATCTTCCAGCCCAACTCTTAGGTGAATGCCCAGTGGAAGTTCAGCACAGAGTAATACTGGAAGACCAGAGCACAGCTTTCCAAACGGTGTGTTATGACATTAATGTGATGGTATCGAACCATGCAGTGTTGTGTGTTTTTAATGTGTTTTATTCGTGTGTGAAGTGTAGGGAGGAGCGAATATAATAAACAATTGGGTCTATGCGAAATAAGTAATCAATTATAAATATTTAAAATATATAAATGAAAGGTTTTCATAAGATATGTTGTGTCTCCATACATTTTGGTATAATAATTTAGGCATGTTTTGATATATTTTATAAAGGGTTGGTTTAACTCCCAATTTGCTAGTAAAACTGAATTACTGTGTCATTAAAAGATTTATGTCTAAAAAGATGTGTCACCACCGTGAAACATTTGGAAAAATGTTCACTCAGGTTAAAAAAAGTGGGTTTTTCTCACTTTTGCAGTGGAAACATGCTCTAACATCAGTAAATGTGGAGGACTGACTGTACACAGTTTCAGATAGCTATACTGGATATAGCTACTGCAAAAATTCAGAACTATATGGACAGATCAAACTGCCAATGAAATTAGGATTTATGAGTAGATATTGAATTGTTAACATAAAGTTTTGAATTTTTAATTATGAAGTAATTATTTAAACAAAACTTTTTTTAAAAAGAAGGAATACCTCTATGTCAAAAGTTGCTTTTATTTTAAAAATGTATTTCCAAAACAACAACAAAAAAGAGTTATAGGGCAAGATCAGGTGATAATTTGAATGTTCCCCTAGATGTAGTGAAGGAGGTGATGGGCAAACGGCTTGAAGATAACCAATCATGGCTCAGGGAGCATGTGAAAGGGGGATACAGGTGGACAAGATGTTTAAAAAAGAAGAGTGTCAGGCAGAGCTTTGAAGCTGATAGTATTTGGGATTTTATATAGAGGGGTGGCTTTGACAGAGACAGGGCTGCATTGAGAGGCAGCCAATCAGAACAGAGAATTAACTATCGTTTTAGGGCCCAAAATAAGTTAATATTATACTGTTCTACTGTGTTTAATAAATCTATTCTTACTGTCGCTTTAAAACTGTCTCTAGCAAATCTGCATTGAAGCTGATCCATGCGTAACTCCACACAACAATATAGCCATAGGTTCACATTTAAGAGATCAGCAATTGACTATTACTCAGGGAAACCTAATGTTCCAAAAGTGCCCAACTACCTTTTCAGGAAAGATAAGAAAAGCAAGACAGGCAGATCATCATATATGCTTGAGGCTAGCTGAGTTCACAATTTCCCCTTCTACTGTTCCTCTCCACCATATTCAGAGGAACTAAGCATTCTCCATGTAGAGGAGTTCCTCTGTTTATTTCTTCTTTGCTTTAGAACCAGCATTTTAAATTCATGTTTTCAGTTCAGCCTTGTTTTCCTCCTCACTCTCAAAAGTTTTCTCTGTGTAACTTCACATATCTTTGTATGTAATTCTGTGAATTATTCAAGAATTGTAGATCCCTTTAAAAATATTCTGACAACTAACCTGATGCTCTCAATATTTATGTTTTGTCTGTGAGTTCTTGAACTTGCAGTCTTATCTCTCTCATTCAGTCAATTATCTCATCTAATATATTTGAAGTGTTCAAACACAACCTTCCAGCTAGATAAGGAAGAAGCAGTATTTCTTGTTGGACTAATAGCAGTTTGCTGAGTGCTCAAGCCACTGTCACATATACCTATATGGGTGCTGTCTGTTAAAGATATTGCGTTGATTAACATGTGCAATTCCCAAGAAGCTAATGTATTAGTACAACTCTTACAATAACACCATGACATCTTTTTAAGGACTAACATACTGGTAGCTATATGCAAGCCTTTTTACTCTGAAGAATGCAACAGTTAGTTATCCAAGATCTTTGAGGTCGATGGCTTCGAATACCAACTCATAGGACTTTCTTCAAGAATTGGAGTTTTCTAACTTCTACATAAAACTATGGAATTTGGTTTCAATTCAGTCTTCATATGTACACTATCTCAAGATCTATCTCTGGATTTACTGAACATACTTTTCACTTCTATACCTCATAAAAGTCTCATCTTATCCAATCAGTACAGCAGATGGGACTACATCAAGCATGGTCAAACTTTGGCCCTCCAGGAATTTTGGACTCCTACAATTTCTAACAGCCGGTAAGCTGGCTGGGATTTCTGGGAGTTGCAGTCCAAAACATCTGGAGATTCAAAGTTTGCCCATATCTGTTCTAATTCAATACCTTTCAAAGGTATCTAATGTGGGGGAGAGGCAATTCCTTTCCCAAGAGCCAAGGAACAGCATCATATTTGACCCTTAGTTACACTTACATTTTTCTGTCCTAGAGCAGCTTAGGGACCAATAGACAGGAAATCCATGGATCCCCTGGTTTGAGTGCACTGGTTCAAACTGCTGCAAACCTGAGCTATGTTTGCACCAAGCATGGTATTTCCTTTATGTCTTAAGATTGACACAGAATGCAGATGTAGACCATGGAGTTCACATCTTTAAAAAAACATAGTGTTGGGTGCCTACTTAGATCAGGGGTCTCAAATTCATTTTTATTTAGTGCAACATCAGCCTTATGGTTGCCTTCTAAGGGCCGTTGAATCTATAAACAGATAATCTATATATTTTTATATAGTGTCTTTAGTCTTCTTTACCTAAATTGGGGTCCCCAGATGTTACTGAATTACAATTCCCATCAGTTTTGATTATCTGCCATGTGATCTGGAGATAATGGGAATTATAACCCAACAGCTGTCACGATCCAAAATCCGAAGCCAAGGAAAGAGGCTCTGGATTTGGAATCCTGCCAGGTTTCCACAGCAGATAAGCAGCCAGCTGCATTTGGTGATAAAGAAGAGCAGTTGCAACCTGGGTGCGAAAGTTTGGCGCCAAAGGGAGGAGGTGGTAACCTACTATTTGATTGAAATCTTGATTGATTGCTCCATGACTGGAAAGTGTATATAAAGGAATGAGGGGCATGGGTGTGTCATTCTTGGCATTAACAAGTTATGATGTCCTTTAGTAAAAGCTTTTAGTAAAATCCAGATTGCCTTTTGTGAATTATTTCATGCTGCTAAAATGAGTCCTGACAACAGCACTTGTGGCTCTGAAGATGA
Organism: Anolis apletophallus; assembly: GCA_030556195.1. Lineage (NCBI taxonomy): Eukaryota > Metazoa > Chordata > Lepidosauria > Squamata > Anolidae > Anolis > Anolis apletophallus. The sequence goes on along the minus strand of JARBWK010000003.1, from coordinate 169,703,562 downwards.
GGAAAAGTTAAAGAACGTTTTAAAGTCAGACATCATATTCATAAGCCTTGTATCTAAATTCAAACTTCATTGTCCCAATTCAAAAGAACAAACTGAAACTTTCCAGATGTTCCTGTATCACAACTCCCATAAACTCTAGTCATGATGAGGAACATAGAAGTTGCAGTCCAGCATTTGGAGGGCCACATAAAATGACATGGTGAGCCAGATTTGGCATTAAGATTGACACTTATGACTTAAATGGATTAGAAAGGGACTAAGAAATTCAGGTAGGATTAGGCTATCAATGGCTATTGCTTTCAGTATCAGGAGCAGCGTGCTTTTTAATATCAGCTGTTGGAGAACAAGGGAGAGAGGGAGCTCTTATGTTCATGTATTCCTTGAGAAGTTCATTCAGCCTTATGGTTAGTTATTGTGGGACCCATGCTTTTGGCTTGATCCTGAAGGGCTTTCCTTTAGTGTTCTGCAATGCCAGTTATTGGAGTGCCATACAGTGGACAGCTATACTTTTTATGATTAGCTAATTATGATACAATAAAAATGCAGGGGTCTGGATAAATAATCTATTGTTGGGACCTGCCCTAGAGAAACTTCGTAGAAACGAATGCAGACTAATGCCTAGGTTACATTCTTGGCTTGCGATGTAAACTAAGACTGACATGAATGCAGGGAGCTAGTTCCATAGGGAATCACTCGAAACAAGTCACTCCGTGGGCGTCTTCATCAGCAAAAACCATAAAGGAAAAAGGCTTTTTAAAAAAGAACATGACAGTGTTGGAGTCACTGACCTACATTCTGTATCAGATGTCCCCTTTAGTTTAGTTGGCCTGGAGGGATTAGAATGTAGGCTGAGGTCACTTCCCTTTGGCCATGGGGACAACATTTAAACTCAATTTACAGCAGAAACAGCAAGCGCAACATCAGATACAAAAGGTGGCCAGTGAATTCAACACAATCCCATTTTCTCTCTCTCCTCCTGTATGGTGTTTTAAATATCTTTTGCATGATGAAGAAGCCAATGGATTTTTGAAATCTTGCATGATGTATTTAAGTGCATATTTATTGGCCAAAATCCTTTGTGGTTTTGTTTTATTGACAACAAAGACACCCTTGAATATATTATAAAGCTGAACCTCTGGAAAATAAGAAGGAGATACTTAGGACATAATCAGATTAACACTATAGTTTTAGCCTGGAAAGTTTCACTTATAATAAGCTGCACTACAAATATCCACATGAAGAAAACTGTACATATCAGTATCTTACATGTGCAAAGGTTTCATAATAAAAACAATGCCATTTTCATAAAATCAAGGATAGCGGGATTCATCAGCTATAAAGAAAGAAAAATCAAGAATTACTTCTCTGTGCTGTTTTCTGTTTGGGACAGTGAAGAGGCTGGCAAGGAACAAATTCTCTTTCCAGACCTACTTTTCAACTGAGATAATTGCCACACAGTGCAGCTGCCCCATGGTGCAGCCTCATTAGTAGAATCTCTCATCATGAGATTATTGTATTATGTACAATCTCATTAACAAGTATGCTCACTATCTCTTTAATCTAACCCCTCAGTTGTTTACATCAGCTGGATGCTTCTTCTTTACAAAAGAATGCGCTGAAATGCAAATACTCTTCTGTAAACTGTTTAGTAAAGCTCCTGGTTTCCTCTGTGCTCATCTTATATCCTCCATTCTCTCCCCGAGCATCATTCAATATGAACAACAGCATCCAGAAACACATGTACTTCTTAGTAGATTCTGTAAAACATTTTTTATCTATCTTATGACTCTCCAATCCTTTTAAACATCAAACTCTGGTAAGGATTTATGCAAAAAGTTTTTACATGAAAGTAGCTGCATATGATCTCAGCCTACAATTTATTTCTGATCCCAAAAACATATGTTATGAAATTGCACTACGTTAATACTTAAACAAAATCTCAATGAATAAAAATCAAGGATATCACAAAATATCTGATTAAAACTATTTAACAACCTGAGACAGATTATGGCTTAACAGTAATTAACTAGCTACCCAGTACTGAATCATCATTTAAATCATATATTGCACATGGAATGTATTCATATTATTTTATATGAGGCCTCTATTATCTTTGGTTGTTGCTTCTTATTCCAGACATCACACTCTCTCTTACAAGTCATTGGCTGATATGGAGTGGTAATATAATTCAGTAATTTTATTGTCCATCTTCTTCTCTTCCCTTCAGTAACAGGCTAGTCCCAAAATGCACTGTAAACACTGAGCAGATAAGATTGTGGTAGGAAGAGGCAGGAGGAGCAAATGTTGCCGTTTCCCTACTTTAATTGGAAATATAAAGGGCAATGATCATCTCAGTGAGGTTATTTATTTATTTATTTCCGGCATTTTACCCCGCTCTTCTCAACCCCCGAGGGGGGAATCAGAGCGGCTTCCAAAAAGGCACAATTCGATGCCAACACAGTAAAACACATAAAACACAGTATAAAACCCCCCAAAACATTACACATTAAAATACAATTACATCAACATATCATACACATTCATTTAAGTTTAAAAACAAACAAACAAACAAAAAACAAACAAACAAAAACCACAGTGTTCCGTCCATAAAAGTATTGAGCCCTATTCATCAAACTTTCCATTAAAATCCAGTCTAAAATGCTGCCTTGTGCTAGTGTGCAAACACCTGTTCCCATAGCCAGGTTTTTACTTTTTTCCTGAATGTCAGGAGGGATGGAATTGATCGTATGTCACTAGGAAGCGCATTCCACTGATTGGGGAGCCACCACTGAGAAGGCCCTCTCCCTCGTCCCCACCAGCCGCATTTGAGAAGTCGGCGGGAGCGAGAGCAGGGCCTCCCCGGATGATCTTAAATTACGAGGTGGAACGTAGCGGCAGATGCGTTCGGACAAGTAAGCTGGGCCAGACAAGTAACCATCTCAGTGAGGTTAACATGTATGAACCTATTCTTACTATTATTATCTGACGTAACATGATATATTATATTTTAATTAGAATATAAACCTGTTCCCTACATAGCTGAAGTTATGTATTTTTTCATAAGAGCAATCCTATCCAGTTATACTTGGAAGGAAGTACCACTGTTTTCAAAGGGACTTATTTCCTCCTAGATATGCTTAGGATCTCGGCATGTAACTGTAATTTGCATTTGGTTGGGGAAGTGGTGCATTCTCTGTCACTACTAAATCTGGCTGGGAAATGCTAAGAGTACATAAATTCATCAGGCTTTTCGGTTTAGTAATTCTTACTTTTTAGTAATTTCTCTGTCAATACTTCCAATGTGACATAGGAAAATACTATGGTAGATTTGGTGTAGCTGGGCGATCTGATCCTGATGCCTCTCTGAAGGAAATGAAGATTTATTTCAAGGAGATCTATACATATCCCTATCTATTCTATTTTCTGGTGTCAGGATTTCTTGTAAAATTTTCCAGAGGAATTCAGGAAGCTCCTACTCGAGATATGCCCTCTCTACTAGCAGAGGAATATTTATCTCATTTTAACCTTCCTTAGAAAGTTGTCCGAGGGGATCACAACTGCATTGTTTGCTCTCAAATCTAATATGATTTAGTTCTTTCTAGCTACCAGTAAAATATTTCCTTAAATTATGTGGGGAAACTAGGAGACAAGGGAGTATAAAGAAGTTCATGGCTTTAGAGGATTGGTCTTTCAATAAGTGGATAAGGGCTCATCCTGGATGGTTTGTAGTATCTGCAGTACTGTCATGCAAGTATGAGATAAAACACCCAGAAGTAAGTACCCAAATCGACGTTTGGAATGAAAATATTCCTTATCTGAACAGGAAAGTGGCTCGGGGTTTACATTTCCAGTTCAGTTCATGTCAGGTCACCAGTTTAGGCCTTCAAACAGCATTTTGTCCTGACAGCTCCTATAGTTTATAATTTCAATGTAGTTACTTGGCGCATTAAATAATCCTTATTTATAGAAAATAAATTGTTTCACAGTGTAACGTTACTCTGAAATACTCACTTGAATTTCAGCCCCTATCAAAAGTTATAAGTCATTGCCTTTTCCTAAAATTATGTAAACAGAACATATTCTAACTATTAATATCTCAAACTTTCCATATTTTCAAAAAATTCAGAGTTCAAATTTTTTGACTATTAAATATATACTGGTAATTTTATCGTTATCCCCTCCCCAAATTAGAGGAAAAATACTTACCATTTTCTTTTATGTTAAAATTGTTTTTCAAATGTATTGCAGGACAGAGATGACTTTCTTTTAGTCAAAAAGTTTTACCCAAAATTATCTGGCATCTGGTCAAACCTGTGAAATAGAAAAGGTATTTAAAATTAATCCAGTATGTATTTTAATAAAAGCCAATGTACACAAGTATTTACTAGATGGAGAAGACTAGACAACTAGCCACCTGAAATTTAGAATTTACATGTTATTGTAAAGCTTTGATACCTTTTAAAATCAGAAATCCTCTTGATAAACCATACTTACCAAGGCAAGCCCTTTGACCTTGTTCAGTTACAAAAAACACGTATTTTAAACAAACATCTTTTTCTTAAGAATTTATGATTTATGAAGAACTAAAGCAGCAGGATAATTGACACAAAGCCCAAAGTACAAACTTAGAAACACACTCATTAACTACAACAGTCCTATAGGATTCTCTGTGTTTGTTTTTTAAATGTTCACATAATCATGGGCACAAGTGACCTATGAAGCCTGCTAAGATTTGAAACCTATCTTGCTAGATGTGCCTCTTAAAAACACCCCCAAACTGAATTCAGTACTTTCTAAAGTCTGCTGACTACAACCCTACTTATTTATGGTGGCCACTTGTCACCCTGACTACTACTATTATTTTAAGGGTTAAAATAATATTTTAAACATGTTATTCTCATTTCCATACATTAAAATATCGTCAGAGCACATGATGCATATTTCCAAGAATATGTGGTCCAAATAGCTTATCAACACATTTATTCAAATAAAGCACATTACAAATGTGACCAGACATACTTTGAAAAAGTGAAGTAGGTCATACAGCTGGAATCTAAGGAGCATACTAGATTTTCCCCCCATAAGGTTTGCATCTGAACAAAAAGACCAGCATACCACATCAGACACTTCTCTGGAAACTTCCACTAGTTTCAAAAGTAGTTTGCCATGTGGCACTGGAGTCTGAGCTGGTAATGATGCTGTTCAAGAAAAACAAATTCAAACCCCTTTAAGCACAGGAGAATAGCTGCCAGCATTCTTTGGACCTCAGCCCACACCTCTACCGAGCCAACCAAGGCTAGTATAATCAGAGAAAGAAAAGGGGGGTTGTGTTTTGGAAATTTGATGGATCTTACAATCAAAGATCAAGCCTTGGGAAAAATATCATTAAAATCCAAAGCTTATTCAGCCATCATTTATTAGTTCTAAATATGAACCTGCCACCATTCATAGTAAGCATCCTCAACAGCCCTGCTCATTTCTTGCCAGATCCAGGGTCATGGCGTCTTTGATTGAATCTATCAATCTGGAATGAAAATTTCCTCTTTTCCTACTGCTTTCTACTTTGCCGAACACCACTGTCTTTTATAGTGAGTTATGTCTTCTCATGAGATGTTCAAAATATGACAGTCTCATTTTAGTTATTTGGCTTCTAAGGGAAGAGTCCAGGCAGCATTTCCTCTCTCCTCCCTAGTTGTTTATTATTATTATTATTATTTCTAAGAATGTGTAATTGTTTGACTGACTCCATGTACTGCAATGTTTACATGTTCCATTTCTTGGTCTACGATGTCTAGCTTCTCCTGATTCATGGTTCTTATACTCCCATGTTCCTAGAATGTCTTGTGATGTTTTGAATGTTCCATGTCAAAAGCTGAATATTCTTCTGGCTTGAGTGCAACTGTATCATTGGCCACAGTGCTACTCATAGTTGTCCCCTGCATTGCCATACTAGTTTGTTGAATGCCTTCCAACCTCAGAGTGACATCCTCTGGCATTATCTTTTGTTTAATTTTGGATTATTTCAGCGCAGGGTTTTCATGGTAAAAATATTCAAAAGGAGTTTACTGCGCCCCTTTCTACACAGTACTAAGAAGTGCTACCAAGGTGCTATTGTCTCTGAGATCTTCTAACAGTGTCCCCTCCTTCTCCTGCCCAATTCTTCCCCTTTTAAAGCCAATTCTTCTTTTAAAAAGAAGAAAAGGTTATGTAGAAAATTATGGGTCAATTAGGAACAACAAATATAGCAATCTAAATAGTTGGCAAGGAACTATGAAGAGGAAGACAGGAATGTACTTGTATTCTAGCCACTGAGTCACCACACCTTACTGACCTATCTGGTTCTACTTAAATTCCTTATCCCTGAATTGACCTGGTAAAGAGGAAATGTCCCCAGAGCAAGTATTAAATGATCCTAAAAAGAGGTTCAAAGTAGTCCAGATAGTATTGTAAGTATTACCACAAAAGGTATTCGCTTCCTGGGCTATAGCATGACAATTCTAATCACTGAAAAGTCTTATGGGACTTTTCTTTATGCCATTAATATAACTATAGTTGGGATATAAAGAAATTCTATTTATCATCTCTCCCTTGATGTTCCATATTTTATAACTTTCTTATACAGTCCTGATATGATAAAACAAGACACGTGCACACACAAAAAATCGACTCTGATCTTCAACAAAACCAAATACTTTCAGCATGTGGAGTTTTAAAACTTACTTCAATTATAACACTATGATCAAGACAAGAAAATTAAAACCAAACATGTGTCTATTGAATTGAGGCCAAACACCTGTACTTTGGAGTAAACACCACTTGTGGTAGAAACGTGTAATACATTTTGGGTTTTAAAAAAATGATATCAGTATATGTAACTACGTGCATACCCAGCCGATTATCCTATCACCTAGAGATGCTGAGCCTGGGCCTAGTACTGCAGCATCACTTGCTGTTCTCTGGTTGAAGAAGGAAGGTTGGACTCCAGGCTTTGGATTTCAGTGCCACTACTTCTCAGAGCTGGCTGAATTAAGAGTTTCACTCCTCCTACATGAGCCTCTACATTTCTAAGATGGGTGCAGAGGAGGCAGTGGTGGTGGAGGGTCCCTTCTCTGGCCACCCGCTTGGTTTATACGATGAACACAGAGGAAGGAAAAAGCATTCTGCTTCAGCCAGTCTTCTCACTCACCTGTATGCAATCCCTGGTTGCCAATAGCTACAGAGATAGCATTTAAATACAACACACAGTGCAGAGAAAAGGCATGACTAAAACACTGGTGTTATTTTTCCTCATGCATTTTATTTTTGTATATGTGTTTCTTTGGCCCCTTCCAAACAGCCCTATATCCCAGAATATCAAGGCAGAAAACCCCACATTATCTGAGTGTGGACTCAGATAACCCAGTTCAAAGCAGATATTGTGGGATGTTCTGCCTTGATATTCTGGGATATAGGGCTGTGTGGAAGGGCCCTTAGATGGAAAGCATCCTCTCTGGTGAGAAAACATGCAAGTGGCTGCTAGATTATAACATATGATTGCTGTTACACATTTCCTTCATCACAGGCCTGTTTAAGTAAAATACTGTAGATGCTTTCTGTGTAGATGTCTAACATCTGAGATCATCTCATCCTGGAGAGCCAATGTGTAACACCTGAGATCAAGCCAGTGATCTGATATTGGGTTGGCAACAGTACTAGCTGATTGAGGGCCCTTCCACACAGAATATCAAGCCAGAAAATCCAACAATATCTGCTTTGAACTGGAATATATGGTAGTGTGGACTCAGATAACCCAGTTCAAAGCAGATATTGTGGGATGTTTTGCCTTGATATTCTGGGATATAGGGCTGTGTGGAAGGGCCCTAAGTATACTGCATTGGCTTTTGCGAGGGTAAAAGCTAGCTTAGTACACAGGTAAGTAGACCATAATATCTACCAATCTTTATGAGGACTGGTTCAGTGAGAGTCGACTGTACTCAAAAGCCCCAAAATGATCACTTCAGTGGCTGAGACAGAGGGTTCTTTGACACAGCCATATAACCCAGAATACCAAGGCAGATTATTTATTTCTTTCCAACATTTCTACTCCGTCCTTCTCAACTCCCAAAGGGGGACTCAGGGTGGCTTACAATGGCAGCAATTTGATGCTGACAACATACAAAAACATATTACAAACAACATTATACAAAAGATAAAACATTAGATTAAAATAAATTTAAAACATTGTTCATCATCATATAGTCGAAGCCAATTCTGATTTAACGACCGACAACCCAGTCCAGAGCCTGTCATAGTCAGAATTCAAACATCATGATTACTGCCAAACCTACTGTCCGAATGCCTGGTCCCAAAACCATGTTTTGTGCTTCTTTCTAAAAGAGACAACCTAATTTTGCTAGGGAGAGCACTCCACAGGTGGGGGCTGCCATCAAGAAGGCCCTGTCCCTCATCCCCACCAAACGCGCTTGTGAAGAAGGCGGGACCAAAAGCAGGGCTTCCCCGGACGATCTTAGATTCCGAGGCAGGACATAGAGGGAGATATATTCGGACAGGTAAAGCTGGGCCAGAATTGTATAGGGCTTTATAGGCCAAGACCAGCACTTGGAATTGTGCTCGGAAGTGGACCGGCAATATCCACACTATCTGCTTTGAACTGGGTTTTCCACACTGCCATATAACCCAGTTCAAAGCAGAAAATATGGAATTGTATACAGCTGTGTGGAAGAGGCCACACAAACTTGGTTTCACACAAAACATTATCTTTAAAATATCGTATGCATTGACAATACAGCCTCGCTTATCCAACATAAATGGGCCGGCAGAACGTTGGATAAGCAAAAATAAGGAAAAGCCTATTTAACATCAAATTACATTATGATTTTACAAATTAAGCACCAAAACATGATTTACAACAAATCGACGGAAAAAGCAGTTCAATACACGGTAAGGTTATGTAGTAATTACTGTGTTTACAAATTTAAAACCAAAACATCGCAATGTATTGAAACAGCTGTGGATCTGGGTGGGAGGCAGACTCCATTGGAATAATACAGAACATTGAATGAGCAAAGGCTGGATAAGTGAGACTCTACTGTACATTCAGGCGATGGGTGGGAGGCTCTGGGCCCTTCTGCACTGCCATACTGTTGTATCGATTATATTTCTGTATTGTGGTGTAGCGGCCTGTAGTGCTGCAGTGTAAGCCATGCTGAGTCCCCCAGCTGCATTGGTTACCAATAGAACAGCAGACCTCTTACAAGATTCTGATCCTGGCATTTAGAGCTCAAAATGGCCAAGGACCTTCATATCCTGGGGACCGTCTCATTCCGTTTTTCCATCAGTGGTTACCTCGTTCTGCCCAGGAAAATCTTCTATACACACCGGGCCCTAGGGAGGTACGCCTAGAAATTACAAGGCATAGACTCTAGAGCCTTTTCAACCTATGCTCTAACTCTATGGAACTCTTTGCTGCCGTATGTTAGAGTAATGTAGGAGTTGCGACCTTTTGCAAAAGCGTTTAAGACCTGGCTTTTTGGGTATGCATTTAAGTAATCAGACAAATTATCAAATAGTTACTGCTGTTTTAACGTTCTATGTTTTAATGTTTTATATTGTGAAATGCTATTTTAAACTGTAAGTCGCTTGGAGCACCTGGTGGTGAGCGACTAATCAAGAAGTGAAGTGAAGAAGCAACAGGGTACAAAAACATTGGTTTTTGTAACCCTTTACATTGGCCTTCCTTTGTCGGTAATCCAGAAACTGAAGATGGTGCAAAACGCTGTGGCTCGACTGCTGGCTGGAGTGACACTATCGTGCCACATCACACCAGTCCTACAGCGCTTGCACTGGCTCGCTATTGAGCACTGGGTTGCCTTCAAAGTGCTGGAGCTAACCTTTAAGGCCTTGCATGGACTGGGGCCAGCGTACCTGCATGTTCCCCAGAGACCACTACGGTTCATGGATCAAAACCTACTAGAGGTTCCATCACTTAAGATCTGCCGCTTGTCATCGATGCAGCAGCACACTTTTTCTGTAGCGGCGCCTACCCTTTGGAACACCCTCCCGGAAGAGGCACGAGCAATAACTGATCTACAGGCTTTTTGGAGCGCCTGTAAGACCAACCTGTTCCGTCAGGCATTCAATCTCTAAGCTGTAACCCAGGGGTGCTCACACTTTTTCAGCATGTGAGCTACTTATAAAACAACCAAGTCAAAATGATCTACCTACCCACTACAAAAATGTGAAACATATAATACAATATCTGCTTTGAACTGGGTTTTCTGAGTCCACACTGCCATATAATCTGATTCAAAGCAGATAACATGGGATTTTATTCAATTGTGTGGAAAGGACCTCAGATAACCCAGGGCCAGCAGCACTTGGGTGGCGTCAGGAGCCTGCAGGGCGGGACTGAGCCTTCCTCCCGCCCTGCCTGCGATCTACCAGGACGCCCTAAGCCAGGGGTGCTCACACTTTTTCAGCATGCAAGCTACTCTTAAAGCAACCAAGTCCAAAAATCTACCTGCCCCCGCTGCCGTGCGCTCTCACGCGCTACCGCCGCCGCATTCTCTTGCCACTGCGCGTGCTCCTGCCGCTGTTTTCCGCCCGCACAGCACTTCTTCTGCCTGCGGGGCATTGCAGGAAGGAGAAAGCACGAGGCAGGGCATCCAGAGGGAGCGCTCCGCCCTGCCTGTCTCGCCGGCACCTGAGGCTGCACAGCTGCTTCTGGACGAGAGAGAGGCAGGGTGCTCTATCCAGAGGCCCCGCCTTGTGCTTCCTTCCTCCTGCAATGCCCCGGAGGCGAAAGAAGCACCGCAAGAGCGGAAGCCAGCAGCAGGAGCGCGCGTGCGCGCAGGGTGTGCGCGTCCATGGCAGGAGCACCCCATCCGGCTGGTGAGGCCCTAAGATCACCTGGAAGAAGGCCGAAGATCTACTAGTAGCTCCCGAGCTACCTAATGAGCACCCCTGCCCTAAGCAATCTACCAGTAGATCGCGATCTACCTAATGAGCACCCCTGCTGTAACCCCTACTCTGGTCTTAATCTGTTTTTATTATGTTTTCAAGTATGTTGTGTTTTGTTGTTCATTGCTGTGAACCACCCTGAGCCCTTTCGGGAAGGGTGGTATATAAACCAAAATAATAAATAAAGTAAAATAATAATAAAATATAACCTAGGGTCCTTCCACACAGCCCTATAGCCCAGAATATCAAGGCAGAGAATCCCACAATATTTACTTTGAACTGGGTAATCTGAATCCCACTCAGATGATGTGGGATTTTCCGTCTTGGTATAATAATAATAATAATAATAATAATCATTATCATCATCATCATCATCATCATCATTATTTATACCCCGCCACCATCTCCCCTGTGGTGACTTGGGGCGGCTTACACGAGGCCAAACCCAGCAACATTATTACAATAACATAAAAACCAAAACACAGTAAAATACATAAAACACATGAATACAGGAAGCAATATAAAAATACAATACAGAATCATTTAAAATCACGATAAAATACTAAAAACTCAGGGTGAGATAGGAATGGAGCAGAATTATTTGTGAGGGAGAAGCTCAAAGAATATAAAGGATACAGGGATACTGTGTGGAAAGGTCCTCGGGACATCAAGGCAGAAAACCCCACAATTTGTGCTTTCAACTGAGTTATCTGAGTCCACACGGCCATATAATCCAGTTCAATGTGGATTGTATGCTGCTGTGTGGAAGGGGGCCTTCGTGTTCCCCAAAACTTGCTTCAATTACTTCCAAAACACTGTGCCATAAGTTACCATAAGATTTCATATGGCACAACCCATGAATGCTGGGTCTCACCTCCATTAGGTTTAGGCAAAGTCCTAAAGCAGTGTTTCTCAACCTGGGGGTCAGGACCCCCAGGGGGGTCGCGAAAGGGTTTCAGAGGGGTCGCCAAAGACCATCAGAAAACATGTATTTCTGCTGGTCTTATGAAGCCCTTTCGCAGAGAAGGTTGAAGATCTCTCTGCTTTTCCTTCTCTTTCTTTTTGGAAACAGACTGCGAATTCTCCCACCTAAAACTCTCCTCTGCTGTGATTGGCAGGCCTCCCAGCCAAGGGGAAAGCTGATTCTGAGACTCCAAGCGTCGAGGGGAGAGCAGGTGTGCTTGGCACATGGCAGCATGGTGCACATGTGTGGGTGAGGGGGAGTGTGTGAGGTGGGATGGAGGCTCACACTAGTTACTTCAAGGCATGAGGGTTCTGTGTAGGAATGTTGACCCAATTCTATCATTGGTAGGGGACAATGGGCTCTTTGATTGTAGATGAACTATAAATCCCAGCAACTACAACTCCCAAACGTCAAGATCTATTTTCCCCAAACTCCACCTGTGTTCACATTTGGGTATATTGAGGATTCGTGTCAAGTGTGGTCCAGACCCATCGTTGTTGAGTCTATAGTGCTCTCAGGATGTAGGTGAACTACAACTCCCAAACTCAAGGTCAATGCCCACCAAACCCTTCCAGTATTTGCTGTTTGGTCATGGGAGTTTTGTGTTCCAAGTTTGGTTCAATTCCATCGTTGGTGGAGTTGAGAATGCTCTTTGATTAGTAGGTGAACTATAAATCCCAGCAACTACAACTCCCAAACGTCAAGATCTATTTTCCCCAAACTCCACCTGTGTTCACATTTGGGTATATTGAGGATTCGTGTCAAGTGTGGTCCAGACCCATCGTTATTGAGTCTATAGTGGTCTCAGGATGTAGGTGAACTACAACTCCCAAACTCAAGGTCAATGCCCAACAAACCCTTCCAGTATTTGCTGTTTGGTGATGGGAGTTTTGTGTTCCAAGTTTGGTTCAATTCCATCGTTGGTGAGTTGAGAATGCTCTTTGATTGTAGGTGAACTATAAATCCCAGCAACTACAACTCCCAAATGTCAAGATCTCTATTTTCCCCAAACTCCACCTGTGTTCACATTTGGGTATATTGAGGATTCGTGTCAAGTGTGGTCCAGACCCATCGTTATTGAGTCTATAGTGCTCTCAGGATGTAGGTGAACTACAACTCCCAAACTCAAGGTCAATGCCCAACAAACCCTTCCAGTATTTGCTGTTTGGTGATGGGAGTTTTGTGTTCCAAGTTTGGTTCAATTCCATCGTTGAGTGAGTTGAGAATGCTCTTTGATTGTAGGTGAACTATAAATCCCAGCAACTACAACTCCCAAATGTCAAGATCTCTATTTTCCCCAAACTCCACCTGTGTTCACATTTGGGTATATTGAGGATTCGTGTCAAGTGTGGTCCAGACCCATCGTTATTGAGTCTATAGTGCTCTCAGGATGTAGGTGAACTACAACTCCCAAACTCAAGGTCAATGCCCACCAAACCCCTTCCAGTATTTGCTGTTTGGTCATGGGAGTTTTGTGTTCCAAGCTTGGTTCAATTCCATCGTTGAGTGAGTTGAGAATGCTCTTTGATTGTAGGTGAACTATAAATCCCAGCAACTACAACTCCCAAACGTCAAGATCTATTTTCCCCAAACTCCACCTGCGTTCACATTTGGGTATATTGAGGATTCGTGTCAAGTGTGGTCCAGACCCATCGTTATTGAGTCTATAGTGCTCTCAGGATGTAGGTGAACTACAACTCCCTAACTCAAGGTCAATGCCCACCAAACCCTTCCAGTATTTGCTGTTTGGTCATGGGAGTTTTGTGTTCCAAGTTTGGTTCAATTCCATCGTTGGTGGAGTTGAGAATGCTCTTTGATTGTAGGTGAACTATAAATCCCAGCAACTACAACTCCCAAACGTCAAGATCTATTTTCCCCAAACTCCACCTGCGTTCACATTTGGGTATATTGAGGATTCGTGTCAAGTGTGGTCCAGACCCATCGTTATTGAGTCTATAGTGCTCTCAGGATGTAGGTGAACTACAACTCCCAAGCTCAAGGTCAATGCCCACCAAACCCCTTCCAGTATTTGCTGTTTGGTCATGGGAGTTTTGTGTTCCAAGTTTGGTTCAATTCCATCGTTGGTGGAGTTGAGAATGCTCTTTGATTGTAGGTGAACTATAAATCCCAGCAACTACAACTCCCAAATGTCAAGATCTATTTTCCCCAAACTCCACCTGTGTTCACATTTGGTTAGGGGGGGTCACCACAACATGAGGAACTGTATTAAGGGGTCTCACCATTAGGAAGGTTGAGAAACACTGTCCTTAAAGGGAAAGGGAGGCTCAGCTTTCGTAAACAAGACACATGTCAACACCGTGGCGGAAAAGGGGTGAGGGGAGGGGGGCAAGCGGATCCAGAGGTGGGGAGCCTATACCTCAGGCCCCAATCCCTGAGGCCAAGCGCCCCTCTCACTTACCTCAGAGCCAGCCAGCCACGACGGAGACGCGTCTCTCCCTCCCTCCCTCCCTCTCTCTCCTTCTCTCCCTGCCACTGAGCACTGGCACCACCACCGAGCGCACAACTCCTAGAGAGGAGGGCAGGCCAGAGCGCCCTCCTAGCAACAGCGCACACCGGAAGCGGAAGCGGTCCGTCACGAAGCCGTCCTCCCGGGCAAGGTGACCCACGTGTGTGAGAGAGGGGACGATGCGGGCGGCGTCTTGGGCGCTGAGGGCGCCTTCCCGGCGGCTGGGCCAGGCCTCGGCGCCGTCGCGCTCCCTGCTGCGGGTCCCCAGAGAGGCCGAGGCGGCGGCGGCGGTGGCGGAGAAGGCCCGGGGCCCGCCGCCGCTGCGGAGGTTCGTCGCCTGCCCGAAGTTGGCGCGGGACGTGGTCTCCCGGTTGGAAGGCGGCCTGCGGGGGAGCGTCGTCTTCGAGTGCGAGCCAGGTACTACTCCTTGGCCCTCTTTGGGGACGAAAATTTGAGGCCTTCCCTCCGGGTGTTTGGGCCTGCAACGCCCGCCATTCCTCACAGCCTCAGGCCCTCTCCTTTCCCCCCTCAGTTGCTTAAGCGAGAGAGAGAAACACACACACACACACACACAGAGAGAGACAGACAGAGAGAGAGAGAGACACAGTGAGAGAAATAGAAAGAGAGAGACCAAGAGAGAGAGAGAGAGAAGAAAGAAAGAGAGACACCACCACTCTCTCTCTCTATTTCTCTCACTCTGTGTCTCTCTGTTTCTCTATCTATTTCTCTCTCTCTTTCTCTCTCTCTCTCTCTCACTCTCTGTATGTCTCTCTCTCTCTTGGTCTATCTCTCTATTTCTCTCACTCTGTGTCTATCTATTTCTCTCACTCTCTGTGTGTGTGTCTCTATCTATCTATTTCTCTCACTCTGTGTCTATCTATTTCTCTCACTCTCTGTGTGTGTGTCTCTATCTATCTATCTATCTATTTCTCTCACTCTGTGTCTATCTATTTCTCTCACTCTGTGTTGCGTGTCTCTATCTATCTATCTATCTATTTCTCTCACTCTGTGTCTATCTATTTCTCTCACTCTGTGTTGCGTGTCTCTATCTATCTATCTATCTATTTCTCTCACTCTGTGTTGCGTGTCTCTATCTATCTATCTATCTATCTATCTATCTATTTCTCTCACTCTGTGTTGCGTGTCTCTATCTATCTATCTATTTCTCTCACTCTGTGTTGCGTGTCTCTATCTATCTATCTATTTCTCTCACTCTGCGTGTGTGTATCTCTATCTATCTATTTCTCTCACTCTGTGTGTGTGTGTCTCTATCTATCTATCTATCTATTTCTCTCACTCTGTGTGTGTTTGTGTCTCTATCTATCTATCTATCTATCTATCTATTTCTCTCACTCTGTGTGTGTGTCTCTATCTATCTATCTATTTCTCTCACTCTGTGTTGCGTGTCTCTATCTATCTATCTATTTCTCTCACTCTGTGTGTGTGTGTCTCTATCTATCTATTTCTCTCACTCTGTGTGTGTGTGTCTCTATCTATCTATCTATCTATTTCTCTCACTCTGTGTCTATCTATTTCTCTCACTCTGTGTTGCGTGTCTCTATCTATCTATCTATTTCTCTCACTCTGTGTCTATCTATTTCTCTCACTCTGTGTTGCGTGTCTCTATCTATCTATCTATCTATCTATTTCTCTCACTCTGTGTGTGTGTGTCTCTATCTATCTATCTATCTATCTATCTATCTATCTATTTCTCTCACTCTGTGTTGCGTGTCTCTATCTATCTATCTATTTCTCTCACTCTGTGTGTGTGTCTCTATCTATCTATCTATTTCTCTCACTCTGTGTGTGTGTCTCTATCTATCTATTTCTCTCACTCTGTGTGTGTGTCTCTATCTATCTATCTATTTCTCTCACTCTGTGTGTGTGTGTCTCTATCTATCTATTTCTCTCACTCTGTGTGTGTGTCTCTATCTATCTATTTCTCTCACTCTGTGTGTGTGTGTCTCTATCTATCTATTTCTCTCACTCTGTGTCTATCTATTTCTCTCACTGTGTGTGTGTCTCTATCTATCTATTTCTCTCACTCTGTGTTGCGTGTCTCTATCTATCTATCTATTTCTCTCACTCTGTGTGTGTGTCTCTATCTATCTATCTATTTCTCTCACTCTGTGTGTGTGTGTCTCTATCTATCTATTTCTCTCACTCTGTGTGTGTGTCTCTCTATCTATTTCTCTCACTCTGTGTGTGTGTCTCTATCTATCTATCTATTTCTCTCACTCTGTGTCTATCTATTTCTCTCACTCTGTGTGTGTGTGTCTCTATCTATCTATCTATTTCTCTCACTGTGTGTGTGTATCTATCTATTTCTCTCACTCTGTGTGTGTGTGTCTCTATCTATCTATCTATTTCTCTCACTGTGTGTGTGTCTCTTATCTATCTATCTATTTCTCTCACTCTGTGTCTATCTATTTCTCTCACTCTGTGTGTGTGTCTCTATCTATCTATCTATTTCTCTCACTGTGTGTGTGTCTCTTATCTATCTATCTATTTCTCTCACTCTGTGTCTATCTATTTCTCTCACTGTGTGTGTGTCTCTATCTATCTATCTATTTCTCTCACTGTGTCTATCTATTTCTCTCACTCTGTGTTGCGTGTCTCTATCTATCTATCTATCTATCTATCTATTTCTCTCACTCTGTGTTGCGTGTCTCTATCTATCTACCTATCTATCTATTTCTCTCACTCTGTGTGTGTGTATCTCTATCTATCTATTTCTCTCACTCTGTGTGTGTCTCTATCTATCTATCTATTTCTCTCACTCTGTGTCTATCTATTTCTCTCACTCTGTGTGTGTGTGTCTCTATCTATCTATTTCTCTCACTGTGTGTGTGTCTCTATCTATCTATTTCTCTCACTCTGTGTGTGTGTCTCTATCTATCTATCTATTTCTCTCACTGTGTGTGTGTCTCTATCTATCTATCTATTTCTCTCACTCTGTGTCTATCTATTTCTCTCACTCTGTGTGTGTGTCTCTATCTATTTCTCTCACTCTGTGTGTGTGTCTCTATCTATCTGTCTATTTCTCTCACTCTGTGTGTGTGTGTCTCTATCTATCTATCTATTTCTCTCACTCTGTGTGTGTGTCTCTATCTATCTATCTATTTCTCTCACTCTGTGTCTATCTATTTCTCTCACTCTGTGTGTGTGTGTGTCTCTATCTATCTATCTATTTCTTTTTTTTAAAAAAAATAGTTTTTATTGATTTTTACAACATAATAAGACATTAAACACAATTATTAAAAAAGTACAAGAAAAAGAACAGCAGCGGGTAAAGGGTAGGGGAAGGGGACAATGAGGGGAGGGGTAAGAAGGGGAATCTACAGATTAGGGGGGAAGGGAAAAAGAAAAGAAAGTATCTTGGCGTGAGGTTCCCTCGGTTTTTGTTTACTAGACATCAAGGTATCCATATCTTAACATCAATCATGTTATCATATCTCTTAAATCACCTGTTAAAGTATTTTCTCATATCAAAAATATCCAAAAGAAAAGGGCAAAGACATGCAGTTTACTCTATTTTTCTTTACAGTTTCACTATCCTTTCTATCTTATTCTCTTTTAAGTACTTGATAACCAGTGTCCAATCTGTTTTTTTCATATTAGCATTTTCTCTTAACGCTGTGGTCAGGCAGTCCATCTTTACAATTTCCTGGATTTTCAGTCTCCATTCATCTAGTGGGGGCCTTTTTGCATTTCCAGCATCTGGAATCTTGTCTATCGCTATACTTAGCGAGAGAAGTTGGTGTAATATACCATCTATGTAGTATCTTTAGGTAGTTTTCCTTCAAGTCATGTGAGTATGTGTATTTCATATGTGTCTTCCAAGTTCTCTCCCAAACTTCTAATTTAATGTTATGCCCAAAGTTTTTTGCCCATTTCATCATATTATCTTTTATCAACTCTTCCTCTGTGGCCCATTCTAGCAACTTTTTATATAACCTCGAGATTCTTTTTTACTTTTTTTTCATCAGGGTGTCCCAAAGTTTCGTGTCTGATCAAAATCTCTTAGTTTATCCTTCTTATATATTTCCTTTAGTTGGGCATACTGGAACCAATTCATAGAATCTACCATCCCTTTTATTTTTTCATACTCTTTTAGTATCCATCCCTCATTATTTTTTTCCAGAATTCGGTGGTATCTCAGCCATACTATTTTTCCGTATTGCCTTCTAAAGAAAGCCTCTTCAGGGGATAACCACATTGGTGTCCTTTCGCATAGTCTGTCCTTATATTTCATCCATGTTCTCAAGAGTGGGCGTCTTATAGTATGGTTATTGAAGTTCTTTTCTATTTTTTCTTTTTTGTACCATAAATAACCGTGCCAGCCCACTCTGAGGTCAAAGCCTTCCAGAGTGAGCAGCTTCGCATTATTTAAAGTGCTCCATTCTACTACCCAGTCTAGCGTGGCAGCCTCATAGTATATTTCTAGCTATCTATCTATTTCTCTCACTGTGTGTGTGTCTCTATCTATCTATCTATTTCTCTCACTCTGTCTATCTATTGCTCTCACTCTGTGTGTGTGTGTCTCTATCTATCTATCTATCTATTTCTCTCACTCTGTGTGTGTGTATCTCTATCTATCTATTTCTCTCACTCTGTGTGTGTGTGTCTCTATCTATCTATTTCTCTCACTCTGTGTGTGTGTGTCTCTATCTATCTATCTATTTCTCTCACTCTGTGTCTATCTATTTCTCTCACTCTGTGTGTGTGTGTCTCTATCTATCTATCTATTTCTCTCACTCTGTGTCTATCTATTTCTCTCACTGTGTGTGTGTCTCTATCTATCTATTTCTCTCACTCTGTGTCTATCTATTTCTCTCACTCTGTGTTGCGTGTCTCTATCTATCTATCTATCTATCTATTTCTCTCACTCTGTGTGTGTGTATCTCTATCTATCTATTTCTCTCACTCTGTGTGTGTGTGTCTCTCTATCTATTTCTCTCACTCTGTGTGTGTGTGTCTCTATCTATCTATTTCTCTCACTCTGTGTCTATCTATTTCTCTCACTGTGTGTGTGTCTCTATCTATCTATCTATTTCTCTCACTCTGTGTCTATCTATTTCTCTCACTCTGTGTTGCGTGTCTCTATCTATCTATCTATTTCTCTCACTCTGTGTGTGTGTCTCTATCTATCTATTTCTCTCACTCTGTGTGTGTGTCTCTATCTATTTCTCTCACTCTGTGTGTGTGTCTCTATCTATCTATCTCTCACTCTGTGTGTGTGTCTCTATCTATCTATTTCTCTCACTCTGTGTGTGTGTCTCTATCTATCTATCTATCATCTATCTATCTATTTCTCTCACTCTGTGTGTGTGTCTCTATCTATCTATCTATTTCTCTCACTCTGTGTGTGTGTCTCTATCTATCTATTTCTCTCACTCTGTGTGTGTGTCTCTATCTATCTATTTCTCTATCTATTTCTCTCACTCTGTGTGTGTGTGTCTCTATCTATCTATCTATTTCTCTCACTCTGTGTGTGTGTGTCTCTATCTATCTATCTATCTATCTCACTCTGTGTGTGTGTGTCTCTATCTATCTATCTCTCACTCTGTGTGTGTGTGTCTCTATCTATTTCTCTCACTCTGTGTGTGTGTGTCTCTATCTATCTATCTATCTATCTATTTCTCTCACTCTGTGTGTGTGTCTCTCTCTCTGTCTCTCTCTCTCTCTGTCTCTTTCTGGGGCACACCACCAACCAAAATGACAAAAAGTACACTCTATCACAGACCTGTTTTGATGAAAACCCCCCCATATATATGACTTCCTCTCACATATTTATACATGGCTATCATATCTTCCCTCAGCCTTCTTTTCTTCAGGCTAAACATGCCCAGTTCTTCAAGCCGCTCCTCATCGAGCTTGTTCTCCAGACCTTTGTGAAATTTCACCCTGAGTGAAACTTGCTTCCAGTTAACTATGGATGTCATGAAGCTGTTATAAACAGTTCCTTTGGGGGGGGGGCTCTCAAAAATCCAGTAAAATAGTAACAAAAAACATTTCCAAGTGGAGAGGCTCAATTTGTTTCTTGGAAACCTGTGAGGGGGCTGCTAGGAGGGGGGAGAGTGCCAATTTCCCACGGCACACCTGATGATCGCTCACGGCACACTACTGTGCCATGGCACACTGGTTGGGAAACACTGAGTTAGAACTTGATAGTATGGCACTTTCAATGTAAAATAAACTCTGGAGGCAAAAAAAGGACTTAACAAAATATATGGAAGAATGACAAGGAATCTATGTATAATATAATGGAAAACAAAGCTATCTAGCTACGGTTGTCCATGCTCTGGTCACATCCCGAATAGATTACTGCAACACGCTCTACGTGGGGCTGCCTTTGAAGACAGTTCGGAAACTGCAACTGGCAGCAGCCAGGTTACTAACCGGAGCAACATACAGGGAACATACCACCCCCCTTGTTGTGTCAGCTCCACTGCCTGCCTGTCCATTTCCGAGCTCAATTCAAAGTGCTGGTGTTGACCTTTAAAGCTCTATACCAGGGATGCTCACACTTTTTCAGCATGCGAGCGACTCTTAAAGCAACCAAGTCCAAAAGATCTACCTCTTGCCACCGCGCATGCTCCTGCTGCTGTTTTCCGCCCGCGCAGCACTTCCGCCAGCGGGGAAGGAGAAAGCACGAGGCGGCGCATCCAGAGGGAGCGCTCCGCCCTGCCTGTCTCGCCGGCAACGGAGGCTGCACAGCTGCTTCTGGACGAGAGAGAGGCAGGGCGCTCCCTCCAGAGGCCCCGCCTCGTGCTTCCTTCTAATGCCCTGCAGGCGAAAAAAGCACTGCGAGAGCTGAAGCCAGCAGCAGGAGCACGCGTGCGCGCAGGGTGTGCGCATGCATGGCAGGTGAAGCCCAAAGATCACCTGGAAGAGGGCCGAAGATCTACTAGTAGCTCCCGAGCTACCTAATGAGCACCCCTGCTCTATACGGTTCTGGCCCAGCTTACTTGTCCGAACGCATCAGCCTCTATGTCCCACCTCGTAATCTAAGATCATCCGGGGAGGCCCTGCTCTCACTCCCGCCAACTTCTCAAATGCGGTTGGTGGGGACGAGAGAGAGGGCCTTCTCGGTGGTGGCTCCCGGTCTGTGGAACGCGCTTCCAAGCGACGTACGATCAACCCCATCCCTCCTGGCATTCAGGAAAATTGGATTGGATTGGTAATGGCAAATTGATGGATATGGCTCAATGCTCTTGTTATGGATGGAACACTGTTTTTAACTTAAGTGAATGTGTATGATGTGTTAATGTTAACTGTATTTTAATGTATTTTAATGCTGAATGATTTTGGTTTTATAATGTATTTATATTGTGTTCGGCATTGAATTGTTGCATTTTGTTAGGCCGCTCTGAGTCCCCCATCGGGGGTTGAGAAGAGCGGGGTAAAAATGTTGGAAATAAATAAATAAGTGGGAAAAGGGAGGGGGCCTAGGAATAGAAAAAATGAAAAGGGACAAAAGGCATGGTAATTATGGTTATGTATAACTGTTTTATAAGAACAATAAAACATTTTTTTTAAAAAACCAAAACTCTGGCTTTTGTCACAGGCCCTGGGGTCCTGACCCGAACCCTGCTCAATGCTGGTGCTCATGTGGTGGCTCTAGAGAGTAACACCTCCTTTCTTTATGACTTAGAGGTGAGTATTTCTCAATTTTTAATTACCAATGGATGATAGAAAAGTGTAGTTAGTAGTCATGGGCCCAGCATCAGTGTCATCCGTTTGATTCGGGTTTTCGTTCTGTCCATTCGGATGGAACGGAACGGGAAGGCCCCTCCTGGAATGAAAATACACTTGATATGTAATGGAAGCAGGAGATGGTACCGTAAGTTGCCCTGAGTCGTCCGTCCGTGTGTCCCCTCCCCCCGGGGTAAGGAAGGACGGGGTATAAACATTTGAAATAAATATTTTTCGGATTGATTGCCACGCACACAAGCCTGCATGGGCCTGAGCGCTGAGTAGGCAGCTCTCCTTTGGGCCAACGCTTTGGGTTGCGAAGCAAGGCCACTGGCAGCAAATGTGATATGTCTTCAGTCCCAGGCAGGGAGCCCTTCGGCTCCCTAGATCAGTAGTTCCCAATCTGTGGGTCCCCAGATATTTTGGCCTACAACTCCCAGAAATCTCAGCCAGTTTACCGGCTGGTAGGATTTTTGGGAGTTGAAGGCCAAAACATCTGGGGACCCACAGGTTGAGAACCATGTCATATATGTTGTCTATATATGTTGAACTGCAGAGATTTTCTGCAAGTATGTGTACTGTAATCCACTCTGAGTCCCCTTTGGGGTGAGAAGAGCGGAATATAAATAAAGTAAATAAATAAAATAATAAATAACCACTGCCCTAGATGAAGGTGAGGCAAATCCCTTGGGAAGGGGAGACTGGGTGGGAAGCCCCCCCCCCCCAATAACTGTCTAAAATAAAACTAATGTTTCGGCATCGAAAACAAATATCTGCCCTCCCAATTTCAGGAAATTCAGTAGAAATGGATCGGGGGGACAGACCGAAAGCCGGGATATTAAATGAATCAAGGTTTAGCCTGAGTGCGCACAACTAGTAGTTAGAAAGAAAAGCATTTTATAAATCACACCAGCCCTATCACTCATGGCTAATGGGCTGCATGATGGGACCTGTAGGATAGGGGAAAAAATCTGGAAACTCTCAATGGTAAATCCGCTGCTGAAGAAACCAGGTCTAGATGGCTCGGGTCCCTCCAATTACCGCCCAGTTTTGAACCTACCGTTTCTGGGCAGCAGCGGGATAGCTGCAGCGGTTCTTGGTCGATACAGCCGGATTAGATCCCTTCCAGTCCGGCTTATCTGAAATCCAGATAATCGGACCGGATTATCTGGATTTTGGACTCTTACGCACAATGGTTCCTTACCACACTAAGTACCGGATATATTATCCATTATATTTTGTATTATTCTGTGAATGTTATTATATCATGTCTACAGATCGTAATCCTTGCTATGCTTGTGTAAACCTATAAATGTTATATTTCTGATAACTTATTTATTGACGGTTTTTCACTCTAGTATTAGTACATACCCTTGCTTAGTCCTAGTGTTTTGTAGGCATTGAATGTTGCCATTATTTTTTTGTAAATCGCTTTCAGTCCCCCCCAGGGGTGATAAAAGCGGTATAAAAATACTGTAAATAAATAAAATAAATAAATGTCTAAAACAGCTGCTGGGTGGAATTTAAAAGCCAAATGTTTTGTTACCCAAATGCTGAACTAACGGGACCCATAATATAAGAATCAGTGATCTAGATCAGGGCTGTCCAACTGCCGGCCCTGCAGGTGTTTTGGACTTCAACTCCCAGAAATCCTAGCCAGTTTACCAGCTGTTAGGATTTCTGGGATTTGAAGTCCAAAACACCTGCAGGGCCGGCAGTTGGACAGCCCTGGTCTAGATCAGAGTTTCTCAAACTGTGTTCCTCCAGGTGTTTTGGATGTCAGCTCCCAAAATTTCTAACAGCTGGCAAACTGACTGGGATTTCTGGGAGCTGAAGTCGAAAACACCTGGAGGAGCACAGTTTGATAAACGCTGGTCTAGGTTATCAGTGCTTGGCTGAAAGATAAAAAAGCCACAATTTCATATGCTCAAATAATCTGTTTGCTTATATTTAGTCTCTCAAAAATAAACTAGATGGCCAGCTGGAAGTTGTACATTGTGACTTCTTCAGATTGGACCCTTTCAATCCGGGATCGATGAAGCCCCCTGTGATGTATTCTGAGGAACTGCTTGAGAACTTGGGCATCTCACCTGTTGCTTGGACGGCAGGTAAACTGATGGGAATGAACTGAGGTTTAATATCTGACTGACTGCATTTACCTTTCTTCCATTTGGTTCACTTTAGATGGGATAGGTTCAGGTAAAATTTGATATGTTAGATTAGATGCTATTAGATGCTTCAATCATCTGGAGAGGCCCTATGCTCGCTCCCACTGCCTTCGCAGCCACGTCTGGTGGGGATGAGGGAGGGGGCCTTCTCTGTAGTGGCCCCCCGACTCTGGAACGCGCTCCCCAGGGATATTAGGCAAGCCCCCACTTTGGCAGTTTTTAGGAGGAGCCTGAAGATGTGGCTGTTCCAA
This sequence comes from Anolis apletophallus, assembly GCA_030556195.1. Classification (NCBI taxonomy): domain Eukaryota; kingdom Metazoa; phylum Chordata; class Lepidosauria; order Squamata; family Anolidae; genus Anolis; species Anolis apletophallus. The sequence goes on along the minus strand of JARBWK010000003.1, from coordinate 169,679,055 downwards.
TGTGCCTTCCCTGAATAAAGTAAATAATGCGCTGCTGTGTTCAATCTCTGCAAATGTCCTCAGAAGCACTTTAATTACCTGTTGGGTTGTCTGCACTACATTGTCCTTTGAACCTTCCTGTTATATACATTCTACCTCTGTCTGCACCCAGTGTTTATTTTAAAATTTTAATTTTAATATTCACATTTGGCCCGCCCGAAATGGTTTTAAATTGTCTGTTACTTATGTTTGAGTTTTATTGATTGTATTGTTTATATTTCCTATTTTGTTGTTATTGTGTGTTACTGGGCTTGTTACTGGTAAGTTGCCCCGAGTCCCCTTGGGGAGATGGTGGTGGGGTATAAATAAAGTTAATAAACAATAATAAATAATAAAGAGAAAAGGCAATTACCTACAGTGTGAAATGCCCAGATTTAGAAGAGAGCCTGCTAAACAAGTGCCTTCCCTTCCTAACATGTAGTATGGTTTCATTGGAACAACCCTGCCTCCAATTGACTATTTCCAGCATATATTTGAACAGTAATTATTGTTGTATTTCAACTTCCCCCAAATGTGATGTTTAAGCCACAGGTCCTCCTCCTTGTGAATGCTGCTTTTGTTTGCCTCCTCCCTGGTTAATTGCAAAGCAAAGGAAATGCATGGAAACTAAACAGATAAAGAGGCCTCACTTAAAAGAATTTGCTCCATTGCTGCCTCCATTATGGCTGTTATTACCCACTTCATATATTTTATGGAATGTTTGCTGATTATATGGTCAGTGTAGACTCATATAATACAGATTGAACTGCAGTCTTCACTGCCTTATAATTAAGTTCAAAATATGGCAGTGTGGATGGGCCCCCACTTTATCAGGGGTTGCTCTTATTAGATGGTGCTCCTCAAAGCTTTTAGCTCTTTCTGCCTATTGGGATGAGAGGGAGAAGTAAGCTATTGCAGGATGCTCATCATTTACTGCTGGAAATGAACTTACTGCAGGTAAGACAACTGTTTACAGTGTTCCCTCGCTACTTCACAGTTCGCTTATTGCGTGGTATATATATATCGTGGTATTTTCACTGTTTTGTGGAGTTTTGTTGCTGCTGCTCTCCAAGGCGCTTTCCCTCCTCAGTCCTCCCTCCCTCCAGCCTTGAAGGGCTTTTCCTTCCTTTCCTTCATTTTATTTTAAGTTTATAAAGACTTAAAATAGTGTATAACTACTAAAATAATGTATAAATATTAAAATAAATAGAGCATCCCTACATCATGGTTTTTCACTTATTGCGGGAGGTCCTGGAACCTAACCCCAGCAATAAGTGAGGGAACCCTGTATATCTCTGGTATAAGAAACAGGAGAGCTCACATAAGGCCCAAGTACACAAATTGCAATTTTTATTAACAAAACTAGCTAATGGTTTGGTAATCGTTTCATCGTTGCTGTCTGCTTCATCACTCATTTCATTGAGATCAATATTTATCTTATCCTTACGATGGTGCCATAGGCACTGTATTTTTCACACACTCTGTTGCTTTTTCAAAACAGATATTCCTCTAAAAGTGATTGGAATTGTCCCACAAAAAAGAGAAAGGAACTTCCTTTGGAAGCACATCTATGCCTTATATGAACGCAATTCTATATATAAGTATGGAAGAATGGAGCTGAACTTCTTCGTCAGTGAAAAAGAATATCAGGTACAAGAAAATTTGCTAATAGGTCAAGTGCTTTTGCTTTTTAAAAAAATATGAAAACCATTTTCAGCATGATAAGGTATTTGTTTTGACTTTAAATATGTTTTGTGCTTGCTGCTTTTCAGATAAATGTAAGGAATTGTTTTGCAGGCAGTTCTGTCAGCCTCATAAAAACTAGCAGTTAGGTATTTGACAGCACTTTCTCTAATTCCAATGAAACAGCATCTGAAATCCAGTGGTGACCATCTGCCAAAGCACAGCAGTCTGTCCTAGAGGGCTTGGGGGCTTTAATTTTTGGTGAAGGGAAGCCAGGAAAGTAGGGAAGTCCTGTTATAGTCCATCTTAAAAAATCTGCTTGTCTGGTGTTCGCTAACATCCACAGCATTCATTTTACAGAGGAAAAAAGGTTTCAGCATTTCAGCCATTTATTTGATTTTCCCTTGGAATTAATATGTTCTGTCAGTTTTCCAAGGTGGATATTGGAAGCCTTTATCCTTGTTAAGAGTATGTGTTCATGCATGTGTACGTATGCAATGAGGAAGTCTTGCACAAGGAAAAGTGCTATGCAAATATCCAAGAGCATTTTATTATTTGGAACAAAGTTGCCCCACTGGGTGTGGGCTTCATATTCAAATGATATAACTAAACTCTGGCAAGTATTTGGAAAATTGCAATACTGCTCAACAAACTTTCAACGCAGGACTAATCTCAATAGTTTAATGAGGTTAGTTGTTATGTAAAAACTGAGTACAAATCATCCTATTGGTTGTCCATCCGTGTTGGAAAAACATTAAACCTTAGCTTTTTTATTATATCTGAAATGAATTGACAATATAGTTATAAGGTATAGAAAAACCACGAAGTTTAAAAACTTGGCATTATACTGAATTTCCTTTGACCAGAAGCTGGCCACTTGGAATGCCTCTGGTGTTGCTGTAAGGAGGTCCTCCATTGTGCATGTGGGAGGGCTCAGACTTCATTCTAGTAGGTGGTCTGTGGTTTACTCTTCTCCACACTCGCATGTTGTGGACTCCTGTGTAATGCTGGTCTGTATCTTCATAAAATTTTCTGGTGATATTTTGAAGTTGCTGTCATGTTTTTTTATTGTGAAATGTTAAAATATAACTTCTGTTTTGTCTTTGTCAGACTCTTGTTGCAAAGCCTAAAGAAATAAGAACTTATCAAGCACTTAGTGTACTTTGGCAAACAGCTTGCGATATTCAGCTTCTGCATATGGTATGTGTTTTGCTTTTATAATACAAATGCCTTGGCCTTTGGTACTCAATAGTAATGTTAGATGTGTTGCAGACAATTGAAATATGTATAAATTTACAGTTGATTTGAATCCACATCTCCGTGAATGCAAACAGGAAGAGTTTCTTCCTTCTCTTGGATGAGAGTGCCTACTTGCTTTTTTATAGAACGGTACATGTCACTGAAAGAGGAATAGGTTAATACTGTTTATGTAAGAAGCAGGTCACCCACATCACCTGTGAATTTAATAAGCTATCATGCCCTTTCAAGCAACCCTTTTGTCTTTTCTGTTGCATTTCTTAGGGCAAAAATATAAGCATTCATAATCTAAGATCTATTTTTTGATCAGTGCATGTCTTTTTAAGGGGTGGTGGTTTTCTACTGCTCTGAAAAGTCACTGCTAAAAGTGGGAGAAATTTGTAAGTTTATAAAATGGACTTTTTACTTCATGTAAGACACCAGATTTGATCTGGGAACTAACGAGGAAAAGCCCTGGCTATTACTTAGATGGGAGGCCAACAGATTTATTTATTTCTCTGTTGGGTTTATATCCCACTTCCCCCCTAATGGGTTTCAATGTGGCTTACAATAATTGTAAGAAAATACCATTAAATCAATTACTTTACAAAAAATAAAAAGGAATTAAAATGGTAATATAACTACGTATTAAATATATATTTTCAAAAGTCAAAAGAGTAAAATGTTTAAAAAAACACACCATATGGTACATCCCCGTAATTAAACATTCAAGGTTCACAAACTTGTCTAATAAAAGCACTTTCACTGTTGGCAGACAGAGAGAAGGGCCAGTTGGACTTCCTGTCTGCAAGCAGAAGGCTCTCTCCTGAATCCTCACCAATTCTACCCATGAATCTGGTGAGACTGAGAGAAAGCCAACACGCTGCAGTCCTTAACACTCATACTGTCTTATATAACTGGTCCGTTTTATTGGTTTTATATGTGTGTAAGTCGCCCCGAGCCTCTCGAAAGGGGCGACTAATAAATCGAAATAATAAATAAATAAATATAACAAAATGCCCCGTAGATGATGACTCATAAAAAAGAATGGGTAAAACCACCTCTAAGTATTCCTGGCCTAAGAAAACCCTATGAAATTCTTGGGGTCATCTTAAGTCCACAGGCAACTTGTTGTACTAGCACTACTAAGACTACTACTACTAATACATTTTATTTGTTACCCACCTGTCCTCACAGCTTAAGACTGAGCACAATACAGTTAAAATACATCATCGTAAAATACATTCAGTAAAATGTATATATTAAAACACATTTCATTAAATATACATATTAAAATACTTGGAACAAAGATTAAAATACACTAAAAACAGACTGTAAATTCAAAATTAATGGGTAAAATTGAGTTGGTAGGCCTGCCAGAAGAGAGAGGTCTTCGGTTGTATCTGGTAGACACACACACACCACAGAGATACTTTGCTTTATATATTTCAACCACCAAGTACTCAGTGCTAGCTATTAGCACAATGGCTGATTTCTTCCATTTAACTTTTGATTTTATTCTTTCTTCAAAATGTTGTATTCTACTGATTGTCAGCATGGCTTCTAAAAACTCCTGTTTTAAATTCCTGACACTTTAGGAGCCTTGGTCTTCATTTTTAACTAACTCAAGAAAAGGTGGACTCTCCATACCAAAGAGCGTGGTAAGCTCTCTGTGCCTAAAGGCTAACACAAATGTAATGGAAATCTGTATTGTCTACTAATTATTCTTTACAACAGATATTTAATAGAAAGACATGCTGAAAGAACGACGAATTTGCCAAGTGTAGTTCACTGGCAGTGTTGGAAAACCCTATATGTGCTCATATGACACTGACTGTTCATGATACTTGACATTCCTTATTTGTGAATTTTCAAAATTTAAGGCAGATGGACTGGTCAGAGTAGCCATCCCACAGTATAGAATACAGCAGCTCTCTTATTCCATTTGGCTTAAGCCAGTGAATGCCATGAATTTAAATCTCAAGACTGCTGTGTCAGAGAGAAGCACAAAGAATAATTTTGCTGTGCAGTTATAATGTCAGTTCTCAAAAGTGCTTTCTGCTTATGCCAGATCTATATTGGCAAGCCTCTTCCATTGACACAATCTAGATTGCAATCTCTGTTTTGCTATAGTAATGCAATAATTGTGACATTCACCACTATGGAACAGATACCCCTCCTACGTAATGATATGTAATGAGAGCATTACTGGAATTTCATGCAATGAGGTGATAATTTGTGTAATATTGGAATTCCTAATGAAATTCTCATGTTAGTGTGCAGTTTATTTGTAAACTATATTTCTTGCATAGCATAATATTAGTAAAAATGCACGTGCATTGATTATTTAATGCATTAACATAACTAATCTTGTTTTGTTCTTCCTGCAGCTATTGCAGAATGATCATTTATGCTTAGTACGAATGACGCCTCGGAAGGATTTATTTGCAAACATGACAGCTGCTAATTCAAGCATATTTATTGTGATGGTAAAACAATGCCTTGCTAAGAGCAAGACAAAATTAATAGATAAATTAAAGTAAGTCAAAATTAATTTAACCCACTGATAAACAATAAGCAATAGAATGTAGCAGAATATGCAACTTGTATGTAAATCTAAAAAATAGCATGCAGAACAAACTTTGAAGATTTACCGATTTTTATAGCAGACCACAAAGTTTTCTTGTACCTGTTAACACTCAGATACAGTAAGTGAGATCCAAACAATTTCCAGGCCAGTGTTATCTCCTGTTGTGTCAGTTACTCTTTTAAGAACTACGTCTATTTTCATAATCTGCTATGTGTTATGGGAAGATAGTGGGGGGTGGGGGGACAGAAACACAACACCAAGTTCCTTCGGGAAAGTGGACCCAATTGTCTGGTTCTTTTATTTTTGACTAGCTGGATTCAGAGATGTGCTTTAGGTATGCCTCAGGGCATATTTGAATAACATGGCACCATGTCTTGTGATAAGCCACTATTGGGATCTGCCATGGGACTAGGGCCATGGCTGCTCCATAAATGTAAGCCAATGTCCTTTTTTTCTTCTCCCCAAATTTAGATATTGGTCATTTATATTTTAAGTAATGTAGAAACTTTTAAAGCATACATTTATAATTTGAATATGCTGTGGTAAATAAACTGTGCAAAAATTAAGAGATGAAAGTCAAGAGCTTACACTGCCAGGAAAATGAATTTGAATTGTATAATTAATTAAGGAGTAGGATTATATGTCAAACTTACTGTGGCATGCTACAAGAATAGCTTGCAGAAAAAATAGTTGCAGTGTGGCATATTTCTAGACAAGTTTCCAAATGAATTTTTAGTTTTCACTCCCTGGTTTTTCTATCACGGAGTCAAGTGTTTGTTGCCACCGCCTTTCTTAGCCTGAAAAATGTTTTTCTTCTATTTGGGATTTTTGCCTCTTTCATTTCGTGCCCCATTGTTGTCCATTTCTCTTATGTCCCTGGAAACATTCTGAAGTAAGTTATTTGAGCCTTCCTGTCCCTTTCCTCCCATCACCTGTTTCCTCCTCAGACACACTTTCTGCTATCTGGTCCTTCTTTCTCTCAAGATGCCCATCATTGCATCATCATTGGGATGCATGTTGGGGTACAAGTTGGTATTCACTATAAGTGAAATATAGCCTGCAGCACTCGGTCTTCATTGGCGGTCTCCCATCCAAGGGCTAATCAAGACTAATTTAGCTTTAAAGATCTGTTGGGACAAATGGTGCTTCCAGAGTATTTAAGAGACTGCTCATAGCCCTTTTAGGCCTGGATCATATTTGCAATGTTATATTTGACATCAGGAGTAATTTACCTGTGTGGAATTAAGCCTGCTGACAGTTGTGTGAAGGTCTGAATGATCTGTCATATTTGAACACTATATTGTGCTTCAGAAACAGGTATTTGAGAAGTATCTTTTGATATTCTCATCTCCCCCCCCCCCCCCAAATGTTCTGATGATGGTTAGATTTGAAGATATTTTTACACTAAAACCATATTATAATTTAAATAAGACATTGACATATCTCAGATGTTATACCCAAATATCATCCAGTGACTGTTTTTAAAAATGCTTTGTATTTCAGTTTATGGAGTTCTGAGAGTGGGAAGAAACTGTTGAGACAGTTGGAGATACCAGAAAACAGTACGACGGGAAGTTTGTATCCAGAACAGTACAGATCTCTTTTTGAGCTTATATTACAGTGTAATGAATTTGACCAAAGTTGGCTATATGATGATGACTGCTTAGAAGATAGCCGAGGCGTAAATTTGTAAAGTAAACCCTAGTTTCAGAGTTTTGTGAATTGGAATATGGTTTGACGTTACCATCAAAGGTGTTATTTTAATGTCTGAAGGAAAAAAAGGACAGCACTGAAGTTTGAAAAACAAAACCCTATGTCTTAAAACACTGTAGGGACTGAACTCCTTGCATTTGTAAAAAAGGTCAATGGTGACATGTTCTGCTGGAATTTTCAGAAATAATAACAGCAACAGAGCTAACAATCCATAATCTAATGTGTGTAAGAATCATTTTGTGAGGGAAAAAGTGTACTCCAAAGCAGAATGTATTCAAATCAGCAGTGACTAAAAATCACAGGAGGCAAAAAGAGGAAGGAAATGAGTTTTTCTGGTTTAAGAAATTGCTTTCAGATATTTAAGTTACACTGGAATTGGCTAACAATGGTAGAATGTCTGCATAAACCATTCTCCAGTTTATGGGTATAATAATATTTTCATGTGTACATACCTACATAATATATATGAACACATTTCAGTTTGACCTATTTTCAGATGAAGATTTTTACTACTGTGTTAGAAGCTTGTATTATATTACAGTCATTAATTTATAAAATGTAAATATTTGTATTATACAATTAAAGCAATTTCTAATGAACATAGTACTGTGGTGTCAGATTTTTGTTGCAGCTATAAATTCGTATTTATCTCAGGCTTGGGGTAGAACTGAATCCAGTGAAATTACATAGAATGAATCTGAACAATGACTTCCCAACAACTCCTCCCTCTAGCAATCTCAAACCATCTTTCAGTGGTTGAAATCCTTTTGTGTGTTGGGTGAACTACTGTTTGGCAGAAATGTGAATTAGTCTCTTTAGCCACAGCACACTCTTCCAAAGACGTCCCTGGCCTTCTGTTTAATTTTCTGGAGGAAAAAACTGCTATAGACAAGAGGAAGGAATACAGGCATTTTGTCAACTTTGGCAGATATGAAAAAAATAAATTGAAATGGGATAATTTACAATTACTCCCATTGTTACACTTTTAAGTATTAGGAATGGTTGGAAGAACCTGCTTTGTTCACATTGGGCTGAATCCTGATTTAATCCTAGCGTCTTACAATAAACCCGATGGAGATTTCTTAGTTTAAAACTAGGTCACACTCTGTAATGTAATTGCTGCTAACTGCCTCCCAAGGAAATCAAATTAGATTTAGGTTATAATTCACAATGATTTTCAGTATGAAAAGTGGAACTAACTTTGTTTGGATAAAGCACAGATTCCTTTCCCCCTACTCTCAGATGCCAAAGTCAGGTTACAATTTATTTCAAGATTAGACTTATTTTGCTGCAAGGCCCTAAAATCTAACGGGCAGAGACCAAAACGAAAAAGCCTAGGTTTAGAATTACAAAATTTTGGACATAATAATTTGTTTAGGTTCCTGAAATGAAATTAATTCAGTCCTTCCACTCAAAAATCTATTTCACAAGTAGAAGAGTCGGTGGATCAGTGTTATTAAAGAACAGAATCAGATGTTCTTGCCAATCTTTCAATTCCCATGAACCATCTAGTAAGTCCAGGTGCGTTTTGCGCCAATATTGCACAAATATAACCAGACAAAATAGACCAAGGTATTCATCTTCTACCCATCTTTTAAGTACTGAATTAATAGTATCTGGAAATATAGTCTGCCTTAGTAGACTACAATTTATTTTGAGAGGGGAATTGACGATAAAGGCAAAATTGCCTGTTATAACAGGCAATAATACAAAAGCCACCGCACAAATTTTGCCCTTGACACCCCTGGAAAAAAATTAATTTTTAATTTTACAGCAAGCTAAATTGCTTAGAATGTTTGACTGTTCCATTATTTAATGAGCCAAAGTTTTCCTCTTGAGAGGAAGGAGTCAAGTTACACAGCAAAGTAGACTCTATTACCTGTAGCAAACACTGCTCTTGGCAATATGATCTCATTTGTGCACTGCATTGTGCCATGTCAGTAAGCAACAAAAGCAAGACTAAAGGAGCCACATTACACATAGTTCTCATTGGAGGCCTGAGTGCAAATTAAAGCAGGACATTATCAGACAGAGAATCTTATTAAGAAAGGGTGCAAATGACTAAAATACAAGAGTAAGTTGCTGAAACAATGTTTCAAAAGTAGGACCAATCATGCAAGTTCTAGGATGACTGGAACAAAAAAATTCCTATTTTCTGTAACGCAACATTCATTTAAAATCTTTACTTGAATTAAACGAATCCGTGTTTGTAGATATAACAGCTGATACAATATCTGTCAAGTTTTTTCTGTATTTTGTGTAGTTTTTCTGTAGACATAATGGGTACAAGAAATAAATAGTTATCAACAGTATAAAAACCACCATACAAAGATGAGAGAAGAGAAAATAGAAAGATTCTGATAAATTAAGTTGTAGTGCCATCTACCTGTGGTTTGGCCAATTTGTTCTCCTTTTAGCTATGTTTACATAAGCAACTAATTTAACGTTACCTAGGCTTTAGGATTTTCAGGAAACATGCAAAACAATAAAACAGCTATTTGATTTTGTTATTAAGAGTAAAATACAAAAGGTGAATCTCAACAAATCTCTTAAAAGCACACAATCATCTTTGTTTTTAGCAAATACAATAGTCCAATTTTCCATTTTGATCTGTCTTATTATCCCTAGGTTCAGAACAGAAAAAGAGAATGAAAAGAGCAGTATTGATTTAAATTACCAATTCTGTTTCCACAGTTTCCCCCCCTTGTGTCAGGAGGGACTTGTAAGTCGCTTCTCCTGTGAGAGAATTGGTCGTTGGCAAGGACGTTGCCCAGGGGATGCCCGGATATTTTATGTTTTACCATCCTGTAGAAGGCTTATCTCATGTTCTCGCATGGGAAGCTAGAGCTTAACAGACAGGAGCTTACCCCGCTCCCTGGATTCGAACTGCCAACCTTTCAGTCGACAAGTTCAGCCGACACAAGGGTTTATATTGTGCCACTAGGCACTCCACAGTGATAAACCAGAAGTTTGGTCCAAATACAATGTGAAGACCATAGAACCTCCTGCTTGTATTTCCTCAACAAATGCTATTTTAAGACACATGCTACCTTTAAAACTGTAGATAATAACAGTTATGGGTTCTTTAAAAAAATTCTGCAAAACTGTCCAAAGATTGTGGCCATCACATATTGTGATAGCGAATTCTAAAGCCTTGTTATATAAAAGATTCACTTAACAGATAAATCTTTCTCTGACATGTAGAGTCAAATTTCATTCACCAATAAGAATTCTACCAACTACAGTCTTTCCAGAGTGCTTAAAAGAGGCGGTGGTAGCTCCATTACTGAAGAAACCGTCTTTAGATCCGGCGGTTCCCTCCAACTACCGACCAGTTTCGAACCTTTCGTACATGGGGAAGGTAGTTGAGAGGGCAGTAATGGAGCAGTTGCAGTCCTTCTTAGATGATGCAACATGGCTAGACCCCTTCCAGTCCGGCTTCCGTTCAGGGCATGGGACGGAGACGGTCCTGGTCTCCATCACAGACCAACTCCGCTGCCAGCTCAACCAAGGCGGGTCTGCACTGCTTGTGTTATTGGACCTCACGGCAGCGTTTGACACGGTAGACCACAATCTTTTGACCCACCGCCTGGCCATGGCTGGAGTGAGGGGGACAGTCCTTAAGTGGCTGACCTCCTTCCTCCACCAGCGGTCTCAGCGTGTGAGGAGGGGCGGAGTGGTCTCCGAGGGACTGGATGGCTGCGAGCCAGTAGGTTGAGGGTGAATCCGGTGAAGACAGATCTTGTGGCTGGGTCGCCCGGGTGGTGGGGATGTCCAGCTTCCGACCCTGGACGGTGCAGCACTATGCCCATCGTCTTCCGTGAAGAGCCTGGGTGTCCACTTGGACTCCCAGCTGACCATGGAGACCCAGGTCTCTGTGGTCAGCAAGATCGCTTTCTTTCATCTCCGACAGGCAAGGAGGCTGGCCCCCTACTTGTCCCGGACCGACCTGGCCACGGTGATCCAAGCCACGGTCATCTCGAGGCTTGATTACTGTAACACTCTTTATGTTGGCCTGCCTCTGTCGGTAACCCGGAAGCTCAGGCTAGTGCAGAACACTGCCGCCCGGCTCCTGTCTGGCACGCCAGCAGGTTGCCACATAACACCCACCTTGCAGGATCTGCACTGGCTGCCAATTGAGCACCGGATTGCCTTCAAAGTGCTGGTTCTCACCTTTAAGGCCTTACACGGCCTGGGGCCAGCGTATTTGAGGGACCGTCTCACCCCATACTGCCCTCCGAGATCACTGCGCTCGGAGGATACCAACCTTCTAGCTGTACCCTCTGCTAAAGTGGCCAAAAGGACAACTACCCGTCGAAGGGCCTTCTCGGTCGTAGCGCCGATACTTTGGAATGCCCTTCCGGCAGCTACACGGGCCATCCATGGCCTGCTCCCGTTCAGGCGGGCGTGCAAAACCCACCTCTTCCGGCTCGCCTTTCAGGTGCAGGCCTAGTGGACTGCACCTTGCCTGGGAATAACCTATGTCCATGTCGTGCTAATGGTGCTAAACTGTTTTTAATTGTTTTAAATGCTGTACACTGTAGTTTTAACGATGTTTTTATCTTTTGCCTTCTATGCTGTATTTGTTTTATATTGTTGCCTTTGGTTGTGAGCCGCCCCGAGCCTGTTTGGGAGTGGCGGCATAAAAGCCGAATAAATCAAATCAAATATCAATGAACATGACCAGCATAAAACCATACCAATACTACTAAAAAAATCATATAGGAAAATGTATATCTGAACAATGGGATGACCCTTCAGCTGCAGAAGCCCACACTCTTTCAGCCTGAGACTTAATGACAAATTTTAATGACAAATCCTCTTAAAACAAACTGATGTTATACAGAGTGTATATGTTCTATAATTACGTTAGTCAAGATTTTGTGAACCAGGCAATTGCTCTAAAGGGCAAATCTTGCAAACAACAAACAAGCCCATAACCAACCAAAACCATGAGAGGTTTTGTCTTAGAGTTGCTATAAACTGAAGATGACATAAAAGCACGTGACAATAGTTAGACCCATCAAATACCAAGAAGAGGACTGTGCCATATTTTTGGTATTTGATGGGCCTTACTGTTGTTGTGCGCCTTGTATTTTGGCCCCACCACGAAAAGACACTAGAAGCGATAAGGACACTTGCTAAGGTGGAGGCTGGTAGAAGAGAGGAAGACTGCGCTACAGATGGAGAGTCTCAGTCAAGGAACCAATGGCCCTCATTGTGCTCCAAGGTCTCATTTGTGGGGTTTCAATACATCAAAGCCAACTTGATGGCCATGAGCAACAAGGTAAGGACTATCAATCCCTGCTCACCTAAATGGTCTCCAGGAACAGAGATACTTTGTATGTTCTCAGGAATACAGAGTGTTTCAAAATGATGGATTCAGTTTCAAAGTAGTATATTTCACGATGGCAACATGTTACAAGACAAAACTTTACGAATTATCAAGTTATCAAGTTTTATGTAATAGAATAAATAAACAAGAAATAGCTTTGCACCTGTCCACTAGGATAAATATAAGACATAAATATATGTATCCATCTGGTGCAGGCATGGGCAAACTTGGGCCCTCTAGGTGTTTTGGACTTTAACTCCCACTATTCCCAACAGCTGGTATGCCTGGTTGGTGATATTTGTGGTGGATATGTTCCTCTTATATGCAGTAGAGAAAGGAACTGTTTGACTTTCAGATGCCGTGAAACTTCCGTTCTCAAATGACCCCTAGTGAACACATTGAATGGCGAGGAATGCTGGGAGCTGCAGTCCAACTCTACCTGAAGGGCTGCACAGTTACCATGCATGGTATAAAAGTGATAGGTGGCATGAGGCACAAGAGGTATAACATGAAAAAATGTGGAGACCATGTTTATACCAACATGTGAGGGGAAATGCAGGATAAAGGGGAAAGCCCCAAAGTTTTCCCATATAGCCTTCTATGATTTCCAGTTCATTGTACGTTGCCATGGCACTTGAAAGGGAATCAGTGTTGTAATTTACTGTGAAATGTTTGAGTGACACAGTTAATGTCAGGCACATTCACACTGTAGAGTTAATCCTGTTTGATCCCACTTTAACTGCCATGGTTTAATGCTACAGAATCCCGTGAGTTGTAATTTTACAAGGTCTTTGGCCTTCTCTGTGAAATAGCCCTGGTGTTTTGCCACACTACAACTCCCAGCATTCCTTAACATTGAGCCATGGCAGTTTACGTGACCACATCTCTCCTTATGAACCTATTTGGGCCTTAAGATCAGCTGGGGAGGCCATCCGCTCAATCCCATCTCCCTCAAAAGCGAGGTTGGCGAGGATGAGGGAGTGGGCTTTCTTGGTTGTGGTCCCTCAACTCTTGATATGCTCTCCCCAAGGAAATAAGGCAAGTACCCACTCTTCTACCTTCAGGAAGGAGTTGAAAACCTGGCTATTTAGGCTTTTGATAATGGTTAGAGCACTGTTTCTCAACCAGTGTGCCGTGAGCTATCATCAGGTGTGCCGCGAGACAAAGCTCTCTGCCCCCCTTCCTTCCCCTCCTCCTGCCGCTTGGGGGGGGGGAGGAGGAAGGGCTGGGCGGCGGCGAAGAAAAAGAAGGCCGGGGCGCCGCCTCCTTCGGCCGTTTCCCCAGCCAGCCTCCAATCCGCCATGACTCCCGCCATGACTCTTGCCCCTCGCTCGCTGAAGCCGCACGGAGGAGCCCCGCCCACTGAAGCCCGTCCACCGCTCATGCTCCTCTGTGGGAGAGCTGAAGCCGGGGGAGGGGGCAGGGCATGGCGCCCGCCCGGCTTCAGCGCTCCACAGCTTTGCCAGCCTTGAGGGGGCAGTGCCAAGCCAGCAGTGGCAGAGCCAGCACAATGCTGGCTTGGCACTGCCCCCTCAAGGCTGGCGAAGCTGTGGGAGAGCTGAAACCGGGGGGGGGGGGCGGGGCATGGCACGGCCTAGCTCCTCCCCCGGCTTCGGCACTCCCAGCAGCTGATCCCAGCAGGCCACCATCCCCCAGCCGTTCTTTACTGTGTTAGAGTGTCATTTTGCGTCATTTTGGTTGGTGGTGTGCCCCTGGTTTTTTTTAATGTTAAAAGTGTGCCGCAGCTCAAAAAAGGTTGGGAAACACTGGGCTAGAGTATTACCTAATTATCGGACAGGACTTGAATGACCATTCGAACGTTAATCATAATGCTGGATATCTTGGTAACAGGATCTGACTGGTTTAAAGGGTGTTTATATTTATAGTTTTTAGAGGGCAAATAGCTTTTAAACTGTTATTAATGTTTATACTACTGTGTAATTTAATTGTATGTAGTGATATTTGTTTATTGTTGTTTATTGTCTATTGCTTATATTATTTCTATATCTGTTGGTTGTTGTAAGCCTTCCTGAGTCCCTTTGGGGAGAGAACTGGGTGCAAATAAAGCTAACTACTACTACTACTATTATTATTATTAAAAGGAGGCACGGTTGTGCAATGAGTTAAATTCTTGTGCCAGCAGAATTGCTGACCGGAAGGTCGGTGGTTCCCTCGCTTATTGCTGGGGTTAGGTTCCAGGACCTCCCGCAATAAGTGAAAAACCGCAATATAGGGATACTCTATTTTAATATTTATACATTAATTTACTAGTTATACACTATTTTAAGTCTTTATAAACTTAAAATAAAGTGAAGGAAAAGCCCTTCAAGGCTGGAGGGAGGGAGGACTGAGGAGGGAAAGCGCCTCGGAGAGCGGCAGTGGCAAAACCCCACAAAACAGAGAAAATACCATGATATATATTTTAATTTTTTTTTAAATCCGCAAAACAGCGAGTTTGCAATAAGCGAACCACAAAGTAGCGAGAGAACACTATTATTAAAGCACTGTTAAACCGTATTAGCTCTACAGTGTACATAAGTGCAAAGACACAATATCTATAGAGAGATCTTTCTGGGCCTGGAAGCTTCATGAACTTGGAAAACAAAAAACCCAAATTCTAATTAAAAATAATAACTCGAAAAGCTCCGGAAATGTGGCGCAGCTGACTGGGTGTCAGCTGCATAAGATCTCTACTGACCAGAAGGCCATGAGTTTGAAGTCTGCCCGGGTTGAGGTGAGCTCTTGACCAGTTTGTGTAGCTTGTTGTTGACCTTTGGAACCCAAAAGACAGTTGCATCTGTCAAGTAGGAAATTTAGGTACCACTTTGTGGGGAGGCTAAATCTTAACTGATTTCTGGAATGTTTAATTGCCTCTGAGTGTCTGTCTATATATGTTGTATGTCAAATGGCATTGAATAAGAACATAAGAACATAAGAAGAGCCATGCTGAATCGGACCTCAGCCCATCTAGTCCAGCATTCTGTATCACACAGTGGCCCACCAGTTGTACACGGGGATCTCGAGGTGAGAAGGGAGGGCAAAATCCTGCCTACCTCAACCAACTCCGAGGTGGCCCTTGAATGTACTTTTCAGTAACTACCGATACACTTGGTATCCATGAATCTGTCTAATCCTGCCTTGAAGCTGTCCAGGCTGAAAAACCTCTTCTGGAATGGTTCCATAACCCAATGACCCTCTGGGTGAAGAAATATTTCCCTTTATTAGTCCTAATTTTCCTACCTTGGAGCTTCAGGGAGTGCCCTCTAGTCCTAGTGTTTTGTGACAAAGAAAACAGTTTTTCTTTATTCACCTTTTCTATCCCATGCATGATTTTATACACTTCGATCAAGTCACCTCTTAAACGCCGTCTTTCAAGGCTGAAAAGACCAAGGCGTTGCAACCTGGTTTCATAAGGGAGCCGCTCCATCCCTTGGATCATTCTTGTTGCCCTTTTCTGTACCTTTTCCAGTTCCGTTTACCTGTGCATTGCGATCCGCCCTGAGTCCCCTGCGGGGTGAGAAGGGCGGAATATAAATGGCATAAATGGCCTTGCAGCTTCAAGGTCTGGCTTCTTTCTGCATGTTTCTGTGGAGTAATGTCCAGGGTGGGAGAAGGAACTATTTTGTATGTTGGGTGCAGGTTTGAATGTACCATTGGCCACATTGATCAGCACTGAATGGCCTTGCAGCTTCAAGGTCTGGCTTCTTTCTGCATGTTCATATATTTGTGGAGTAATATCCAGGGTAGGAGAAGGAACTATTTTGTATGTTGGGTGCAGGTTTGAATGTACCATTGGCCACATTGATCAGCACTGACTGGCCTTGCAGCTTCAAGGTCTGGCTTCTTTCTGCATGTTCATATATTTGTGGAGTAATATCCAGGGTAGGAGAAGGAACTATTTTGTATGTTGGGTGCAGGTTTGAATGTACCATTGGCCACATTGATCAGCACTGAATGGCCTTGCAGCTTCAAGGTCTGGCTTCTTTCTGCATGTTCATATATTTGTGGAGTAATATCCAGGGTAGGAGAAGGAACTATTTTGTATGTTGGGTGCAGGTTTGAATGTACCATTGGCCACATTGATCAGCATTGAATGGCCTTGCAGCTTCAAGGTCTGGCTTCTTTCTGCATGTTCATATATTTGTGGAGTAATATCCAGGGTAGGAGAAGGAACTATTTTGTATGTTGGGTGCAGGTTTGAATGTACCATTGGCCACATTGATCAGCACTGAATGGCCTTGCAGCTTCAAGGTCTGGCTTCTTTCTGCATGTTTATATATTGGTGGAGTAATATCCAGGGTAGGAGAAGGAACTATTTTGTATGTTGGGTGCAGGTTTGAATGTACCATTGGCCACATTGATCAGCATTGACTGGCCTTGCAGCTTCAAGGTCTGGCTTCTTTCTGCATGTTTATATATTGGTGAGTAATATCCAGGGTAGGAGAAGGAACTATTTTGTATGTTGGGTGCAGGTTTGAATGTACCATTGGCCACATTGATCAGCACTGAATGGCCTTGCAGCTTCAAGGTCTGGCTTCTTTCTGCATGTTTATATATTGGTGGAGTAATATCCAGGGTAGGAGAAGGAACTATTTTGTATGTTGGGTGCAGGTTTGAATGTACCATTGGCCACATTGATCAGCACTGAATGGCCTTGCAGCTTCAAGGTCTGGCTTCTTTCTGCATGTTTATATATCTCTGGAGTAATATCCAGGGTAGGAGAAGGAACTATTTTGTATGTTGGGTGCAGGTTTGAATGTACCATTGGCCACATTGATCAGCATTGACTGGCCTTGCAGCTTCAAGGTCTGGCTTCTTTCTGCATGTTTATATATTGGTGGAGTAATATCCAGGGTAGGAGAAGGAACTATTTTGTATGTTGGGTGCAGGTTTGAATGTACCATTGGCCACATTGATCAGCACTGAATGGCCTTGCAGCTTCAAGGTCTGGCTTCTTTCTGCATGTTTATATATTGGTGGAGTAATATCCAGGGTAGGAGAAGGAACTATTTTGTATGTTGGGTGCAGGTTTGAATGTACCATTGGCCACATTGATCAGCACTGAATGGCCTTGCAGCTTCAAGGTCTGGCTTCTTTCTGCATGTTTATATATTGGTGGAGTAATATCCAGGGTAGGAGAAGGAACTATTTTGTATGTTGGGTGCAGGTTTGAATGTACCATTGGCCACATTGATCAGCATTGACTGGCCTTGCAGCTTCAAGGTTTCTTTCTGCATGTTTATATATTTGTGGAGTAATATCCAGGGTAGGAGAAGGAACTATTTTGTATGTATGTTGGGTGCAGGTTTGAATGTACCATTGGCCACATTGATCAGCACTGAATGGCCTTGCAGCTTCAAGGTCTGGCTTCTTTCTGCATGTTTATATATTTGGAGTGGGTAGAAGGAACTATTTTGTATGTTGGGTGCAGGTTTGAATGTACCATTGGCCACATTGATCAGCACTGAATGGCCTTGCAGCTTCAAGGTCTGGCTTCTTTCTGCATGTTTATATATTGGTGGAGTAATATCCAGGGTAGGAGAAGGAACTATTTTGTATGTTGGGTGCAGGTTTGAATGTACCATTGGCCACATTGATCAGCACTGAATGGCCTTGCAGCTTCAAGGTCTGGCTTCTTTCTGCATGTTTATATATTGGTGGAGTAATATCCAGGGGAGGAGAAGGTAACTTTTTGTATGTTGGGTGCAGGTTTGAATGTACCATTGGGCACATTGATCAGCATTGACTGGCCTTGCAGCTTCAAGGTCTGGCTTCTTTCTGCATGTTTATATATTGGTGGAGTAATATCCAGGGTAGGAGAAGGAACTATTTTGTATGTTGGGTGCAGGTTTGAATGTACCATTGGGCACATTGATCAGCACTGAATGGCCTTGCAGCTTCAAGGTCTGGCTTCTTTCTGCATGTTTATATATTGGTGGAGTAATATCCAGGGTAGGAGAAGGAACTATTTTGTATGTTGGGTGCAGGTTTGAATGTACCATTGGGCACACATTGATCAGCACTGAATGGCCTTGCAGCTTCAAGGTCTGGCTTCTTTCTGCATGTTTATATATTTGTGGAGTAATATCCAGGGTAGGAGAAGGAACTATTTTGTATGTTGGGTGCAGGTTTGAATGTACCATTGGCCACATTGATCAGCATTGAATGGCCTTGCAGCTTCAAGGTCTGGCTTCTTTCTGCATGTTTATATATCGGTGGAGTAATATCCAGGGTAGGAGAAGGAACTATTTTGTATGTTGGGTGCAGGTTTGAATGTACCATTGGCCACATTGATCAGCACTGAATGGCCTTGCAGCTTCAAGGTCTGGCTTCTTTCTGCATGTTTATATATTGGTGGAGTAATATCCAGGGTAGGAGAAGGAACTATTTTGTATGTTGGGTGCAGGTTTGAATGTACCATTGGCCACATTGATCAGCACTGAATGGCCTTGCAGCTTCAAGGTCTGGCTTCTTTCTGCATGTTTATATATCTGTGGAGTAATATCCAGGGTAGGAGGAGGAACTATTTTGTATGTTGGGTGCAGGTTTGAATGTACCATTGGCCACATTGATCAGCACTGAATGGCCTTGCAGCTTCAAGGTCTGGCTTCTTTCTTTCCCAGTTCTTAAGATAGCTGTGGAAGGAAAAGGAAGGCTGTGCATGTTGTGTAGAGAGAGAGATGGCCGCCAGGACACTTCTTCCAGGCGTGCCCTCCCTTTTGCCCGCACTCAAGATGGCCTCTGCGGCTACAAAAAGGCGTCACGTGGGCCCAGAGGCGGGAAGGGCCTCTCCGCTCAGCCAGGGCCTTCCCGCGCGGCTCTTAGCCCCTCAGGTGAAAACGCCGATGGAGAAGTTTGCCAGCCCGGGCAGAGGCAATGGTCTCCGCCTCTCCAAGGCCGTCAAGGCCGGGGCTCTGCTGCACCGCGAGGAGCCCTTCGCCTACGCCGTCACCAAGAAGCGGCTCGGCACGGCGTGCGAGCGATGCCTGCGCAGGTAAGGGCGATTCTCGGCCCGGCCCTTCTCTTCCCCGTCTCCTCTCCGTCAGCCTCGCGCCGCCTCGCGAAGGAGCCCCGCCCTTCGTGACGTAGCGCCTCGCCATTGGTGTTTACCTCCCCCTGTTCCCCCTGTCGTGTGCCAGGCAGTCATTGCAGCACAGGCAGGGAGAGGAGGTTGAGGAAGGCATCCTCGAACTGCGACCCTCCTGCTGTTTGGGCCTCCAACTCCCAGAAGCCCAAATCAGCCTTGTCCAAGGCTTTCATGGCCGGAATCACTGGGTTGTTGTAGGTTTTCCTGGCTGTATGGCTATGTTCTAGAACAGGCCTGGGGAAACTTGGGCCTTTCAGGTGTTTTGGACTTCAACTCCCACAATTCCTCACAGCCTCAGGCCCCTTCCAAAGGAAGGGGAGTGTGACACCTGAAAGGCCCAAGTTTCCCCAGGCCTGTTCTAGAAGCATTTTCTCCTGATGTTTTGCCTCCCATCTGTGGCAGGCATCCTCAGAGGATGTGACGTCTGTTGGAACTAGGAAAATGGGGTTTATATACCTGTGGAAAGCCCAGGTTGGGAGAAAGAACTCTTGCCGTGTTGGAGCTAGGTGTGAATGTTTCAATTGGCCACCTTGATTAGCCTTTAATGGCCTAGCAGTTTCAAGGTCTGGCTTCTTACTGCCTGGGGAAAACCTAATCAGCTAGTCACCTCCTGACAAAGGATTCCAGACAAGAGTTCTTTCTCCCACTTTGGACATTCCACAGATATATTCCACAGATAGTTTTTAGGTGTGGCTTGTTCCTGCCTGGGGAAACTTGGCCGGGGGCTAAGGGGGCTTCAGCCCCGAAATTCAAAGGGTGGTCCGCGACAAGGCCTTACGGGTACAATATTTAAACTGTTATGTTTATTCATATCATGATCTGATCACCAAGCTCATTATATACCACATTAATGGGGTTATTGGAATAACAATACAAAAGGTTTGCTAGGGTAGACCCTCTTCCACCCAGTCTCAGCCCCCTCCCGAACCAAACTCAGCCCCCCCCCCCCGAATCAAAATCCTGGCTACGGCCCTGTACCTGGGGGAATCCTTTGTTGAAAGGTTATTAGCTGTCCCTGATTGTTTCCTCTCTGGAGATTCATTAAGGACCACCAAGCGCAGCAATGGCCAAATACGAATCTAGGAACATGAAAGGCACTGCAGGCTACTTCAACCAGAGAAGTCAGCCATAGCAGAGCACCTGATCAACCAACCTGGACACAGCATATTATTAGCATAAAATCATGCATGGGATAGAAAAGGTGAATAAAGAAAAAAAATCTTTGTCACAAAACACTAGGACTAGAGGGCACTCCCTGAATCTTCTAGGTAAGAAAATTAGGACTAATAAAGGGAAATATTTCTTCACCCAGAGGGTCATTGGGTTATGGAATTTACTTCCAGAAGAGGTTGTGACAGCTGTCAGCCTGAACAACTTCAAGGCAGGATTAGACAGATTCATGGATACCAAGTGTATCGGTAGTTACTGAAAAGGACATTCGAGTGCCACCTCGGAGTTGGTTGAGGTAGGCAGGATTTCCCTGGGTACTGGTTGTGGGGGGTCGGGAGCAGGTCAGGGTTTTGCCCTCCCTTCTGCTTGAGATCCCCGTCTACAACTGGTGGGCCACTGTGTGATACAGAATGCTGGACTAGATGGGCTGAGGTCCGATTCAGCATGGCTCTTCTTATGTTCTTATGAAAACACAGAAATGCTGGGCCACTCTCACAACCACCATGTCAGGCTACACAGAGAAGCCATTGACATCCACAAGCATGTGGGCAGTTTCAACAGAAAGGAAGAAACCATGAAAATGAACAAAATCAGGTTATCAGTATTTTAAAAAAACTCTAAAATTATACCGTATTTTTCGCACCATAAGACGCAGTTTTTTCCTCCCAAAGTGGGATGAAAAATCAGCTGCGTCTTATGGAGCGAAGACGAGGCCGGAGGAGGGGGGAGCTGGAGCAGAGGGAGGCGGCGATATACTCACCCTGTCGCCGCCTCTCCTCTTCTCCGGTCCGTTGCGGCGGCGGAGGGACGCTGGTTCGCTCCTCCTCTGCCTCCTTTTCTTTCCCCCCACCTTTTCTTCCCTCGAGGGCAGGGCGGAGGGAAGGAAAAGGAGCCATGGGCGGAGCAAGCCAGCGTCACGTCAGCTCTGACGCGGGCGGAGGGAAGGAAAAAAAACCGTGGCGGAGCAAACCAGCGTCACGTCAGTTCTGACGCGCTGGTTCGCTCCTCCTCTGCCTCCTTTCCTTCCCCCACCTTTTCTTCCCTCAAGGGAAAGAGGCGGAGGGAAGGAAAGGAGCCGTGGGCGAGCAAACCAGCGTCGCGTCAGCTCTGACCGAAAGCTGGTTCGCTCCTCCTCTGCCTCCTTTCCTTCCCCCCACCTTTTCTTCCCTCGAGGAAAGGGCGGAGGGAAGGAAAAGGAGCCGTGGGCGGAGCAAACCAGCGTCACGTCAGCTCTGATGCGAAGCTGGTTCGCTCCTCT
The DNA here is from genome assembly GCA_030556195.1 of Anolis apletophallus. NCBI lineage: Eukaryota > Metazoa > Chordata > Lepidosauria > Squamata > Anolidae > Anolis > Anolis apletophallus. Next base: position 169,656,965 of record JARBWK010000003.1, on the reverse strand, counting down.
GCCTCCTTTCCTTCCCCCACCTTTTCTTCCCTCGAGGAAAGGGCGGAGGGAAGGAAAGGGCCGTGGGCGAACAAACCAGCGTCGCGTCAGCTCTGACAGCGAAGCTGGAGGCCTCCTCTGCCTCCTTTTCCTTCCCCCCCTTTTCTTCCCTCGAGGAAAGGGCGGAGGGAAGGAAAAGGAGCCGTGGCGAGCAAACCAGCGTCACGTCAGCTCTGATGCGGCTGGTTCGCTCCTCTGCCTCCTTTTCCTTCCCCCACCTTTTCTTCCCTCGAGGAAAGGGCGGAGGAAGGAAAAGGAGCCGTGGCGAGCAAACCAGCGTCGCGTCAGCTCTGATGCGGCTGGTTGGCTCCTCTGCCTCCTTTTCCTTCCCCCACCTTTTCTTCCCTCGAGGAAAGGGCGGAGGGAAGGAAAAAAAGGCCGTGGCGGAGCAAACCAGCGTCGCGTCAGCTCTGACGCGGCTGGTTCGCTCCTCCTCAGCCTCCTTTTCCTTCCCCACCTTTTCTTCCCTCGAGGAAAGGGGCGGAGGGAAGGAAAGGAAGCCGTGGGGCGAGCAAACCAGCGTCGCGTCAGCTCTGATGCGGCTGGTTCGGCTCCTCTGCCTCCTTTCCTTCCCCACCTTTTTCTTCCCTCGAGGAAAGGGCGGAGGGAAGGAAAAGGGAGCCGTGGCGGAGCAAACCAGCGTCGCGTCAGCTCTGACGCGGCTGGTTCGCTCCTCCTCTGCCTCCTTTTCCTTCCCCCACCTTTTCTTCCCTCGAGGAAAGGGCGGAGGGAAGGAAAGGAGCCGTGGCCGAGCAAACCAGCGTCACGTCAGCTCTGGCCAGCGAAGCTGGTTCGCTCCTCTGCCTCCCTTTCCTTCCCCCACCTTTTCTTCCCTCGAGGAAAGGCGGAGGGAAAAGGAAAGGAGCCGTGGCGGCGCAAACCAGCGTCGCGTCAGCTCTGGCGCGGCTGGTTCGCTCCTCCTCTGCCTCCTTTTCCTTCCCCCACCTTTTCTTCCCTCGAGGAAAGGGGAGGAAGGAAAAGGAGCCGTGGCGAGCAAACCAGCGTCGCGTCAGCTCTGATGCGGCTGGTTCGCTCCCTCTGCCTCCTTTTCCTTCCCCCACCTTTTCTTCCCTCGAGGAAAGGGCGGAGGGAAGGAAAGGAGCCGTGGGCGAGCAAACCAGCGTCGCGTCAGCTCTGGCCGCGAAGCTGGTTCGCTCCTCCTCTGCCTCCTTTTCCTTCCCCCACCTTTTCTTCCCTCGAGGAAAGGGGCGGAGGGAAGGAAAAGGAGCCGTGGCGGAGCAAACCAGCGTCGCGTCAGCTCTGGCAAGCTGGTTCGCTCCTCCTCTGCCTCCTTTTCCTTCCCCCACCTTTTCTTCCCTCGAGGAAAGAGGCGGAGGGAAGGAAGGAAAGCCATGGGGCGCAAGCCAGCGTCACGTCAGCTCTGACGCGAAGCTGGTTCGCTCCTCCTCTGCCTCCTTTTCCTTCCCCCCCCACCTTTTCTTCCCTCGAGGGAAGAGGCGGAGGGGAAGGAAAGGAACGTGGCGGAGCAAACCAGCGTCGCGTCAGCTCTGGCCAGCGCTGGTTCGCTCCTCTGCCTCCTTTTCCTTCCCCCCACCTCGAAAGGAGGAGTCAGAGCTGACAAAAGGAGGCAGAGGAGGAGCGAACCAGCCGCGTCAGAGCTGACGCGACGCTGGTTTTTCCGCCCACGGCTCCTTTCCTTCCCTCCGCCCTTTCCCTCGAGGAAGAAAAGGTGGGGAAAGAAAAGGAGCCAGAGGAGGAGCGAACCAGCCGCGTCAGAGCTGATAAGATTGCGCACCTGCTGATAACACTTACCTAGATTTTTAGGGGGAGGCGAAAATATTTTTTTCTATTTTCCTCCTCTAAAATCTAGGTGCGTCTTATCAGCAGGTGCGTCTTATGGTGCGAAAAATACGGGTAATCGTAAATTAAGACCAACACTCAAACAGTGGAACTCCAGACAAGAAACAACCAGGGACAGCTAATAACCTTTCAACAAAGGATTCCCCCAGGCAGGAACAAGCCACACCTAAAAACTGTCAGGCCATCAAATGCTAATCAAGGTGGCCAATTGAAACATTCACACCTAGCTCCAACACACAAGAGTTCTTTCTCCCACCCCGGACATTTCACAGATATATAAACCCAATTTGCTCAATTGTCAGGAGTAGAAGGCCCAAACAGCTGTAGGGCCGCAGATTGAGAGTGCCTAATCTATAGAGCCATTCTGGAGGGCCTAGAAAATGCCTAAAGGGACCATGAATATTTGAAACCACAGATACTAGTCCCATGAATATAGGGCAGGCATGGGCAAACTTGGGGCCTCTCTCCAGGTGTTTTGGACTTCAACTCCCACAATTCCTAACAACCTCAGGCCCTTTCTTTTTCTCCATCAGCCGCTCAGGGGAAAGTTCACCCATGCCTGATAACACGTAGAGGTTGCACTACATTGTTGTTTATTCATTTAGTTGCTTTTGACTCTTCGTGACCTCATGGACCAGCCCACACCAGAGATCCTGTCGGTCGTCACCACCCCCAGCTCCTTTAGAGTCAAGCCAGTCACTTCGAGGATACCATCCACCCATCCTGCCCTGGGTCGTCCCCTCTTCCTTTTTCCTTCCATTTTCCCAGCATCACTGTCTTCTCTAAGCTTTCCTGTCATCTTATGATGTGGCCAAAGTACTTCATCTTTGCCTCTAATATCCTTCTCTCTAATGAGCAGTTGGGCTTTATTTCCTGAAGTATGGACTGGTTGGATCTTCTCATGGTCCAAGGCACTCTCAGAACTTTCCTCCAACACCACAGTTCAAAAGCATCTATCTTCCTTCGCTCAACCTTCCCTATAGTCCAGCTCTCACATCTGTAGGTTACTACGGGGAATACCATTGCTTTTACTATGCGGATCTTCATTGCCTGCGTGATGTCTCTACTCTTCACTATTTTATTTGCTCTCCTCCCAAGAAGTAAGCGTCTTCTGATTTCTTGGCTGCAGTCTGTGTCTGCAGTAATCTTTGCACCTAGAAGTACAAAGTCTGTCACTGCCTCCACGTTTTCTCCCTCTATTTGCCAGTTAACAATCATTCTTGTTGCCATAATCTTGGTTTTTATGTTTAACTGCAACCCAGCTTTTGCATTTTCTTCTTTTAATTTGATTAGAAGACTCCCCAGCTCTTCCTCGCTTTCGGCCATCAAAGTGGTATCATCTGCGTATCTAAGGTTGTTAATATTTCTTCTAGCAATTTTAACCCCAGCCTTGTATTCATCAAACCCCGCATTATGTGCTCTGCAGACAAGTTGAATAGGTTGGGTGAGAGTATACAACCCTGCCATATGCCTTTCCCACTCCTGAACCAGTCTCTTGTTCCATGGTCAGTTCTTACTGTTGCTACTTGGTCATTATACAGATTCCTCAGGAGAGAGACAAGGTGATTTGATATGCTCATACCAGCAAGAACTTGCCACAATTTATTATGATTCACACAATCAAAGGCTTTAGAATAGTCAATAAAACAGAAATATATGTTTTTCTGAAACTCCCCGCCTTTCTCCATTATCCGGAGGATATTCGCAATTTGGTTTCTCGTTCCTCTGCCTTTTCTAAACCCAGCTTGTACATCTGACAACTCTCTCTCCATTTTTTGCTGGATTCTTCCTTTCAGGATCTTCAGCATTACCTCACTGGCATGAAAAATAAGTGCCACTGTACGAAAGTTCGTGCATTCTTTAGCATTTCCCCTTTTTACCTAAAGGGGACATGGATACATGAAACCACAGATACTAGTCCCATGAATATAGGGCAGGCATGGGGCAACATGGGCCCACCCTCCAGGTGTTTTGGACTTCAACTCCCACCATTCCTAACAGCCTCGGGCTCTTTCCTTTCCCCCCTCAGCCGCAATGCCTGATATAGGGGTTGTACTAAACAACAGCAACTATATATGTAACTATTCCAAAATATATGCAACTATTCCAAAATTCATATATGTATATATATATATATATATATACAACACATTCTTAGGAAGGACTCATCCAAAGCTTTTAGGAAGGAAGCACGTTGTTGACTAAAAAGGCCAATCTGAGATAGGCAAGTCTGGTTGCAGAAAGCACAACAGAAAGTCTCCTTGGGTGATGTTGTTTCCAAGTTGCGGTTCTTTCTGAGTTGTCGTTTCTCTTCGAGACCCGTTCGGCGTGTTTTCTCGAAAGAGGCCGCAGCATTGTGGATAGTGCATCTCCATGCCTCCCTAAGGGAGGCTAGGGTGGACCATTATTGGTGATCAATCTGACCAAGCCTGAAATGTACAAGAATATGTACAAGGTGTATTGTACATATATCCTGCAGGTAATATCATACAACATTTAAACAATTTTGTGCATGAAACAAACGTTTGTGTATGTTGAACCAATACAAAGAAAAGGTGGCACTATCTCAGCCATCCATGTGGACAATTTTAGATTTGGAATAATTTCAGATTTTGGAATTCTAGATGGAATTCCAGGTTCTCATCCTATAATAATAGTGTCCAAAAGAGAATAGCATTTGGTTGTATCCACTATCTGTTTGCAAGCGTGCATTTATCTCTGGTTACTTGGTCATCTTGCTGAAATACCTGTATTGGCATTTTCCTTGTCTTTCCTTATATCAGCTATTTCCCTGTCTTCCCATTGCTGCTTCCTCATATCTCAATGTGCCTTGCTGTTTAAAAAAATGGCTTCAAAGTAGGTCCAGTCTTTTTCTTAAGCATTTCCCACAATTGTAGGCAATAAACCATTGAATTTTGATTTTGGAACTTGTGTCACTGCAGTCCAGAATTATCAATCCAAGTGTAGATTTCTAGGCTCTCTGTTGAAATTATTGGTACAAAAATAAAGTGAGAACTGGCCGTGAATGGAATAATATTGCTATATAAAAAGAAATATTGATTATGGTTTTCTTTGTTTCTAGACCACCAGTAGATGGCACTAAGTGAACGCTGAAAAAATACATGGTCAGTGCCAAACCCATATAATGCAGCTCAATGCAATTAAACTGCATTATATGGGTCAACACTGACTATATAATGCAGTTCCAAACTGCATTATATGGCAGTGTAAATGGGGCCTGAGCCAAGATCACTCAGTGTATCTCATGACTCTGGAATTACAACCTGGATTCCCAAATCCCCGTCCAGCATTGAGCTCACTGTCTCACATTGGAATTAAACAGCTGGGATTTCACTGATGTCCAGATAGCTGCAACCATATTCATCATCTTAAGATAAGGCCACAGTTGGCAAACCACCCTAAGAAGGTATAGCAGCAGTGAGAGTCATGTATACAGTTTATTTATTTATTTATTTATTTCCGGTATTTATATCCCGTCTCTTATCTACCCCCAAAGGTGGACTCAGGACGGCTTACATTGGCAGCAATTCGATGCCATTACATGTAAACAATTAAATACAATAATCGTTAGGTACAAAAACCATTAAAGCAACAAACAAAGGGTAGGCTATGGAAATAGCAAAGACACTACTGAGCGGGAATAAACGGTATAATATTACTACAGAAACGATTGTGCATATCAAAAATATATTGATCTATTTTGCCTAGAAGTCTAGGTAAGTGCTAACAAATGTGTATTAAACTAAATCATATAACAACATAAAATATATTGAAAGGACATGACGATTGGAGTCCTATGCACGAATTGTAAAGTTCTTGCTGTTGTATCACTTTACCTCTCCCGTTGAAATAGCAGGTTTGCTGGCTCTGTTAAATATGTATAATTGGAATTTCCTTAGTCCACATTGGAACGAGTGAAATCCAGTTCTTATATATATTAAAGAAAATCCAGCCGGTTTCTCCTCAAGCAGGCGCAAGATAATTATCGCGGCTCGAAGGTTCCCTGCCGCCAAGAGGTGAAGTTCCGCGAGGATAGGTGCTAATAAGCTGATGTGGTTCACGGGGAAAACCGATCCAGCCTGGTAGCGATGTGGAGTCCAAAAGGAACTGTCGATGGTATTCCTTTCCAGGCCTGATCCGTTTTGCCAGATAATCTGGCTTTTTCAAGACGGAGGCTCCATAAATTTGATTACATCAAACGAAAAATTATCTAGATGAAATATCACAAGAGCATACATACATAAAGTCAGAAATTCACCCAAAGGTGTCAAGAATCTCACATTGTTTGAGTGACTGCGTGAAAGAGCCTTCTCCGAGGCTGCTCCCAATTTGTGGTATTCCACCCATGGAAGATTTGGTTGGATTTTGATTTAGGCACGCTTTTGGTTTTTGATGTTATTGTGGCAGAAGGATGTTTTTTAATGAAGTATATTATGCTTTTTTAAACTTTGTTTTGATGCACCTTTAACTGTTTCAATAAGTTGTTTTTAATAGAAGTGCTTATTTAATTTTAAGAAAGCTTTTGTTTCAAATCAGCTCACAGTGTACTTTGTTTTTAACTTGATGTGCATTTTGGGTCCTGTGCAAGAAGAAATATGGAACAAAACAGATAAATAAATAAAACTCTGCCTTCTTCCCCAATCTCCTAAAAACAAAACTGAGAAACTTACATCCCAAATCTAGAAATAAGAATCAGAAGTGATTTCAGACTTTGATTCATGAGCATGACTTGTCATTGATGTGGAAATTGGCCCTACGTCCACTGTGATTGCTCAACCTTGAAATAAGGAAACCATCTGGGAATCTGTTGGTCTGTGAATTTTCTCTAGAATCCAGGTAAACTTTGAAACTGCATATGCTACCCCGTCTGAGATCTGCTGTTAAGTTCATCAAATCTAGTTGGCTTTCCTCTATAGCAGGGGTCCCCAAACTTTTTAAGCCGAGGGCAGATCACAGTCCCTCAGACTGTTGAGGGGCAGGACTAGTTTGGACAAAAACATGAACAAATTCCTATGCACACTGCACATATCTTATTTGTAGTTCAAAAATGGAAAGAACAATACAATATTTCAAACGAAGAACCATTTTAACCAATATAAACTTACCAGTATTTCAGGGGGAATTGTGGGCCTGCTTTTGGCTGATGAAATTATCTAGTAAATTAGGATCGTTGTTGTTGTTGTGTACCTTCAAGTCATTTCACACTTAGGGTGACCCTAAGGCAACCCTACCATGAAGTTTTTAGGTCAAGATTTATTCAAGGACAATTTGCCTTTGTCTTCATTTGAAGCTGAGAGAGTGTGACTTGGCTAAAGTCACTAAATGAGTTCAGAGTCACAGTCTGAGGTTCCAACCACTATGCCACGCTTTCTGAATGCTGAATGCCTTCCCTCTACATCTCCTACCTATCTTCCTTTCTTTTTTCTTTTTTCTTTCCCACTCTTTTTTCTACCCTTTTCCTTTCCTTTTGTTATCCTTTCTTTCCTTCCTTCCCCTCTCCTCCATCCCTCTTTTTCATTCCTCCTTTCTACCCTTTTTCCTTTTCTTTCTTTTTCCCTCCCTTTCCCCTTTTCTTCCTTTCTTCATTCCCTCTTCCCTCCCTTTTCTCCTTCATTTCCCCTTACCTTCCTTTTCTCTCCATTTCCCTTCCCCCTTTCCTTTTTCTTTTTCTTCCTTCCCTCCTCATCTCATCCCTTCCTTCTTTCCCTTAACTCCTTCCTTCCCTTAACTCCTTCCTACCTTCCCCCTTTCCTTCCTTTCCTCCCTTTTCTTCTTCCTTCTCTTTTCTCCTTTCTTCCTTCCCTCTTTCCTTTCTCCCTCACTCCCTTTTTTCTGTGAAAGGTAATGGTGTGACTGGAGTGCAGGAGTGATAGGGGTGGTCGGAGTAGGACGAGGGTCTTGGTGGGCTGCAATTTGACAAACCCTACTCTATAGGAATAGAAAATCAGTACACAGTTTGTACCTCAGACTATTTCCCTTGATAGAATAACTGCTCATAACGGGCAGTCTTCTCTTTTTCTTCTAAATAAATGGTGGCTTCTGGAGTCTTTTGGTGGTCTATCCCAGGGCTGTCCAACTTCTACGGGCCCAAGGGCCGGAATTCTGGTCACTGATCACCTGGGGGGCTGAAGGGTCTGCCTCCGCCCCCGGCTCTGCCCCCTCCCCAGCTCCACCCCCTCCCCGGCACCAATTTATTTACAATTGACCTTGAGTTGTGGAGTTGTAGTTCACCTCCATCCAGAGAGCACTGTGGACTCAAATAATGATGGATCTGGACCAAACTTAGCATGAATACTCAATATACTCAAATGGGAACACTGGTGGATTTGGGGGAATGTTTCCTAATACCTTTGAGTTATTTGAGTCCACACTCAAATTGGGACACACCAAAAAAAACCCAAACACCTCAATGCTGTCGCAGGGCTTGATGGGGCCTCCTTTCCCAGAGGTGGGTGGAGGAGGCCCAAAGAGCTCCCTCCCTGAAGGGAAAACAAGCCGTGGGGGCAGGTGCAAAGGAAGCCACGTTGCGCCCTGCACGCGGGGGAAAGCAGCACAACAAGGGGGAAGGGGCGCGGAGGAGGGGAAGAAAGCGTCGCCAAGAAAAACGCCGCTGAGGGACTCCTTCCCCTCTCACCCAACGTCCCACTGTTTTTAGATTGATTGATTCAAGCCAGGCCCTTCCTTACCCATACTGCGGGAGCCCCGCCACAGGGCCGAAGCGCCAACGCTGCCGCCGTCCCCGAAGAGCCCCGCTGGAGCCGAGGCCAAGCTCAGGCTGGGCGCGGTGGCTCTCCCATCCGCGGGGCGGGAAGCGAGGGCCCTCCACAGGAAGAGGACGGAGCCAGGAGGGGCTTTCCCTGCCTCACTTCCCTCCTCCCTCTCTCTGAGGGAATGGGGGCTGGCCTGGAAGCAGCCGCGAGGAGGAGGAGGCACGCCCAGGCCGGCCGCAAATCCCACGGGACCTGAGATTTCGGCAGCTATCGCGAGACTACGCAGCCACAGACAAGATTTCGACCTCCCTCGAAATCCCGTCTGTGGCTGGCGTAGTCTCGCAATGCTTGCCTAAACCCGGAAGTAGGTTTTTTTAAAATAAAAAAAATTATTTTTTATTTTTTATTTGTATTTTATTAAAACAAGTTAGGGGGCCGTAGGGAAGGGGCTCGGGGGCCGTGTACGGCCCCAGGGCCGCCTGTTGGACAGTCCTGGTCTATATCCTATCCATCTTACTCTCTTCTACCTCATTCAGAGTAAAGTGTAGTTTATGGTCCATAGACAGTGTCTCCAATATAGAGCTTTCCAAACATTTAATGTTGGTGACACACTTTTTAGACATGCAACATTTCACAACACTATGGATTTCTCCTTAGAGTCAGAACATATCTTGTATGCTGCATGCTTCTTTATCTGAATGGATGAGGGTTCGATGGTCTGCCCTTAAAATATTAGTGTCGGGTGTTCAGTGTAAATATCATATAGCATGTGTCACGTGCTAAAAGAACATTATTTATTTCAGCACAACATTCATTATATTTCAGATTGTGTGTATTGAAAGAAGAGTGTATTTTTACCTACATAATAGCCACCTAGAAAGCTAGTGACAGAAGTGAGATGATTTCATGGCTCACACTTCCATCCAGGAACTACTCCAGTTCACAGAAAGATAAAGTGTTTGTTCATAGAGATACTTGAGATCTATTGCATGGTGATAGATTTGTAATATCAAAAATACAAAAAGCCTTACTAGTGATATGTAAGATAATGTAATATTGTTATTATGGTGGGAATCTTTTCAGAATAAAGATGAGTCTTACTGCCTGAAAACATCAGCCAAGCCTGCTATTTTCACATGTAAAAGAAAAATCCAGCATTTTTGCTTATAAATATTAATACATGCCAAAGGAAAATCCTCAGTATGAAAAAAAGAAGGTGGGAAAACAAGAGGAAGGTATAACAATATAGCAAATTAGCCTGAACTCACTGTTCACTTTTTTTAAATCCAAAGGATAAATAATTTTCTCCAAATGCATAATGAAAATATATGCTGTGGGGAAGAACTGGGTATTAAAATATGGATATCTCACATAAAATGCATTTGTAAATTAGATTCTGTTTATTTCTTTGAGAATGAAAAAGAAGGTTATTATATGCAGAATACCTGCTTTAATACTTGTATAAGTCCCATACTATAATATCTCTGAGCCTGAAAAAATATTTTGTAGAATATACCCATCCATTCAAATTTTACAGAAATTTTATTGAAGAACTATGCCTTTCCACATAGTTTCGGGGGATTTTCAGAAGCAACTTGCATGTCTGCTGTACAAAGAAAAATGTCAGCAGTACCATTGGGTAAAACTTGCTGAAAAACACATAAAGAAACTTTTTAAGATCTTGGCTATTGTCAACTTCTTCCAGTCATACTGGAGGACCTAGAGATTTATGTAGAGAACACCCCTCTAGCCACTTCATCACAATCATTAAATACAACTGAGCCCCCCACTTAAGAAATGGCAACCTACTGTGTTCATTGCATGATGTAGGTTTCAAGTGTAAGGTAGAGATATTTTGGAGTTAAAAAAGCATTGCAAAGGGTTATCTGGTTGTAAAGGTAAGCTGGTTGGCAAGTGACCTTTTTTGGGGGCAAATTATCCGGATAGAGATGGGCAAGATTTTCAATTCTGTCATGTGATGGTTTTTGTCGTTCTCAGCTTTAAAATGATATGGTTAGGCAATTTGTGGGAGGAGCTGAAATGCCTCTTTGAGAAAAAGCTCCACCATTATATTTTGCTCACGAAGGAGAGAAGATCAACAGTATGTTGTGTTCCTTTCTGTCTCATGCACTTTCTGGGGGCTTTCCTTCTGTGTGTTTTGTGTGGTATGTGTTACCTCCCTGAGATGCCTTCTTCAATCTTCCTCCTTCGGTTGACCCCAAGGGCCATCTAGTCCAACCCCCATATTTCTGCTATGTAACAAAAGCACAATCAAAGGACTCCTAACAGACGGCCACCCTGCCTCTGAATAATAATAATGAAAATATGTTATTAGTTTGCAAGTGTTATTTCCTGTTTAATGGTGTAATCCTTACTGTGAAAGTAGTTGTGCTCCTGAAACTTCGTTTTTGTACCCAAAAACGATGTCAAATAGGTGGGGACTCTAAAATATACTCAAATCATTAAGAAACTAAAGCAAAATGTGCTATAGTAAAATGTCCCTCCTGCAAAGACAAAGGTTTTGCAGTTTAATAAACTTTTCCCATGTGTTTATGATTAGGAAATTACATTTATAACTCGGGGGGGGGGGGAGCCGCTGTTATTTCAAAATAGTGTGCTGAAATTTTTGGGAAAATTTCGAAATTCATTCGTATTTAATTACAAAATTCGTTATTATTTCGTTATTGGTGCCACGCATGCGCAGTGCGCAGGGGATGCCTGCCTCCATGCCCCCTCTCCAGCTCAGAATCAACTCGCAATATCTCTAACGCGGGTTGATTCTCAGCTGGCGAGGGATGGAGTGCATGCCCTCCACGCCCCCTCGCCAGCTGAGAACCAACACGGGTTAAAGGTAACCCATGTTGGTTGTCAGCTGGCAAGGGAGCGTGGAGGGCAGTGCCTCCACGCTCAGGGGCGGTCCTACAAGGTAGGCCAAGTAGGCGGCCACCTAGGGCGCCATCTGGGAAGGGGGTGCCATCCTGGCCGCATGGGGCACCAGCCTGGCCCTGCCGATGTTCCTCAGGCAGCGCTGTAGCTGCCTGCTTTTGGGCCTCGGCCTTGTGTGCTCCGATGCCGCTTCTGGGCATGCGCGGAGGTTTTTGTGCAGGCGCAGTTGCTCCAGAGCTGAAGTTGAGTGCAGGAGCAACTGCACATGCGCGAAAACCTCCGCGCATGCCCAGTAGCTCCCTTGCGCAGAAGCCTGTAAGCAAAGCACTCCCTATCAGGCAGGCAGGGAGTGCTTCTCCTCTCCCTTTGTCTCCGCCATGCGCGCGTTTGCGGGGAAGGAGAAAAGAATCAGTGAAGGAAGTGTAAGTGAAGGAATGAATGAAGGGCTTTCCTCCTCCTCTGTGACCTCTTCTCTCCCTCCTTCCTTTCTTCGGCTCTATTTCTGTCTGGACCTGGGGGGCCTGAGGCTATGAGGAGTTGTGGGAGTTGGAGGCCAAAACACCTAGAGGGAGGGAGGGCGGGCCCAAGTTTGCCCAGGCCGCGCTGCCTGTATTCAACCTCATTTGAACATTTTGGCTGTTTTTCTATTTACATCTACATTGGGATCCTAATTTTGGACTTATGGGAGACTCCTATGAATTATGAGACGATGGGTGGTAGGTAATATATTCTGATTTTGATGCATTTACATTGCGTTTCTTGTTGATTATTATACAGTTCTGCTTAATATTGTCATACAATGTAATAAAAATACAATATAACAATAATGATATATTTTATATTACATGTAATATTACAAACAATATTGCAGTATAGTGGTATTGTACAAAATAGTAATATATAATATTTTATTTTACTTTACTTTGGGTTATTTGAGTTTTATAGGAGTCATGAAAATACTTAGTAGAGGATAATTTTATTTAAATAAATAATTTTATTATTTTATAATAATAATATAATAGAATGTTATATTATATTATGTCAATATATTATAATTATATTGTAATGTAGTATAATATAATAATAATATAATATAGTATGAGTATGATATAAGATACTGTATATACATTGATACAATATAATACTACTAATGGTATTGTGATATTATAATTGTATATTTGTTGTCCATGGGGGGCAAAATAATGTTTTTTGGGGCGCCAAAATAATGTTAGCCTACCATTTAAAATTACTTTTAGACCGCCCTGTCCACGCTCGCCAGCTGAGAAGCCTCATGGGTTAAAGATAACCCGCTGGTTGTCAGCTGGCGAGGGAGCATGGAGGTGCTGCCCTCCACACTTCCTCAACAGCTGAGAAGCAACGCGGGTTAAAGGTAAGAAAGGGCAAAAATAAAAATGACATAATAACACGCTTTTTATGGAAATGGCGGACCCGGTTTCGATTTAGAAACGTCACTTCCGGGTTGCTGGTCGTGGGTCGAATTAGGGTCTAAATTGATTTTAATACGAAATAATAACGGTTTTCTAAGGATAATCGACCGAAGATATCCACCCCTACTAGACATATTCACTGGGATGAAGTCTTAGGAATCTCTGGGTCCTCTAATGCAATTTCTGTGGTCATCTTCCAGTAGAAGGTTAATCACAGAGTCGTGATAGAAAACCTAGAAATGTCTAGAGTGATGTTCTCTGACGTTAAGAAATAGCATTTTCATAATTCACATTTTTTCCCCTTTCACAGATGTCTGGTGCCCCTAACACTAGTGAATGTGGAACATTGCCTGTATTTTTTTGTTTTTAATAGTAACTATGAAGCACTTCTGCTTCATTAATGATCTTTTTAGCCATTTTGATCCTAAGGGTTTCCTCTCAATTTATCACCCTCTTATTCTGACTCATGCTTCCCCTGCTGTCAGTTAATTTACTCGCATCGGTATCATATATTCAGTTTTATCTTGGCCTTGTTTTCAATGCCAGAGATTACTCAGAGCCTCTACATCTCAGATGGGATATATTTATCCTTTGTACTGATTTATGATCTACCTGGAAGTGTAAATATTGTTTATAGTAGTTGTTTGAAAGCCAGAGAGATGCCGAAATGAAGATCTGCTTATTGATGTAAGTATGACTGCTTGCTGTAATTTTAATTCCTCAGCTAATAAGAATGGATTCTAGTCACTTTCCTCTGTAGTTATAAGCACTCATATAGAGCCAAAGCATGTTAAATTTCAGAC
>JARBWK010000003.1:169628665-169643137 GCA_030556195.1 Anolis apletophallus | reverse complement strand
AATATATTCTGATTTTGATGCATTTACATTGCGTTTCTTGTTGATTATTATACAGTTCTGCTTAATATTGTCATACAATGTAATAAAAATACAATATAACAATAATGATATATTTTATATTACATGTAATATTACAAACAATATTGCAGTATAGTGGTATTGTACAAAATAGTAATATATAATATTTTTATTTTACTTTACTTTGGGTTATTTGAGTTTTATAGGAGTAATGAAAATATTTAGTAGAAGATAATTTTAGAATGTTATATTATATTATGTCAATATATTATAATTATATTGTAATGTAGTATAATATAATTATAATATAATATAGTATGAGTATGATATAATATTGTCACGAACACCGACTTAGAACTGCCCCTTTAACACACACACGGAGACGTAGCAAAGGCTAACTACTTTTATTGAATATAAAAAGTCCAAAAGGCAATTCTCTTGAAGAGATCAAAGAATAACGCAAACAGCAAAGCTGTAGTCCAATCACTGAAACAAAAGTTCAATAGATAAATCCAAAAGCAAACGTGACAAAAAGCGAGGCAAGTTCCCGGATTGCCTCCGGAGCAAAGCAGGGTATCCGCGGCAATGCGAATCAATAACAAGGCAAGGTCTTGGTCCAAAGCGAGCCAGACTCAGCTCCGTGATTCACTCCGCTTTCACGCCCTTCAGATCAGACGTGGCCGGAGAACTGAGGATCAGTTCCCACGGGGCCGTTCTTAATCCTTCGGCCGGGCCTCGGCGATCTAGGGCCCGGGCGTCTCAGTCTCTACTTTCCGAGCGGTGGCGGTCTAGGGACAGATGCCAGCTCCTCCTGCCCTGCTCTATGTCCCTCGTCTGTTATGGGAACGGCCCCGCTCTTCAGTTCAGTATCGCTATCTCCTTGAGAAGCAGCCTCCCCGAACTTTCCCAGCCGCTGGCCTCCATCTGCTGCTCGGCCAGGTCCTGGGAACCTCTGCCGTTTGGGAATTCATAACTATCTCCGCTATCTGTTTCGCTGCCTCCCATCTCCACCTGGTCAGCTCCTTCCCGGGAGAATGCTCCCACTCGAAATCCCAGGCTAAACTCTTTGCAGGTGAACTGGGCAAGGCACTGCTGACCAATCTTGCTCTGGGCCTTCCAACTCGTCCTCCGAGTCCCCTTCAGCCTGTGCGGGTCCCAATGGCATCGGGACCCCGGCGCCTCACCCCTCCCAGTGGCACGAGCGAACCCATGGGTGCTACACTATCCCCCCCTCAGGGCCCCCTGGGCCCCCGGGGCTTAGGCTTGTCAGGATACTTGCGGTGGAACCGGGCCACCAACTCGCGCGTGGACATCTCGAGCCTTGACCCAAGCACGCTCTTCCGGGCCAAAACCTTTCCAGTCAATGAAATACTCCAACTTCCGGTACCGGATGCGAGCATCAATAATGTCCTTCACTTCGACATCCTCCCGCCCTCTCGCATCACAGGGGAGGCGGCTGTGTCACATCAGGCCCCCCTTCGCGGGGCGGAGCAGGAGCGATGAAACACCGGGTGGAGTTTCATGTCCGCAGGAAGCTGGAGCTTGAAGGAGACAGGCCCCACCCGCTCCAAAACTTTGTAGGGCCCCAAAAACCGGGCACCAACTTGCGGCTGGGGCGTTGCGTGGGCAGATTCTTGGTGGACAGCCAAACTTTATCCCCCACCAGAATCGTAGGACCCTCCTGGCGCCGCCGAGCAGCCATCCGCTTGTAGTCGGCCTTCGCCTGGTCAATTGAGTGCGTAGCAAGTCTTGAGCGCAGTGAGCTCCTGGAGCCAATCCTTAGCCTCCGAAGCGTCCCCAGGCGGGTCCACCGGAGGGGTAGAACCGAGGTGGTGTCCATAGTTGGCAAAGAAAGAGTCTCTTTGATGGATTCCTGCGTCGCATTGTTGTGGCGAACTCTGCCAAAGACAACAAGGGCGCCCAGTTGGTTTGCTGATAGTTGACATAGCAGCGCAGGTACTGCTCCAAAGTGGCATTAACCCCTTCGGTTTGCCCATCGGTCTGCGGGTGGTGGGCCGTGGACATCCGCACATCAATCCCCGGCAGCTTCTGGCCCGCCTTCCAGAACTGGGAAGTGAATGGGTGCCCGGTCCGTCACCAGGCTCTGTGGAAGTCCATGCAGCGAAACACATGTTGCACAAACATATCAGCAGTCTCCTTGGCAGTAGGCACCCCCACACAGGGGATGAAGTGTCCCATCTTGGTGAAACAGTCCACCACGACCAGTATCGTGGTGAAACCCTGGACTTGGGGAGGTCGGTGATGAAATCGGCCGAAATCATCTTCCAGGGAGCGGACGGAGTCGGAAGGGGCTGGAGCAAGCCACCCGGCTAGCCCCCCTGGTTCTTAGCCGGTGACACACAGGGCAGGATCCCATAGTCCTCCACATCCCTCCGCACTTTAAGCCACCAAAAATCCCGTAGAACTAGCTGCAGCGTCTTGAAAGAGCCCAAAATGGCCCGCCGCCTTAGAGTCGTGGCAAAGCTTGAGAATGTCCCCCGCTCAGGGCCGGGAAACATAAACAGAGTCCCGATGATAGAGCACCCGTTCCGCACCTGAAGCGGGCCTGCACCCCCTTGGACAGCTGCTCGCACCCAAGGATCGTCCGTTAGCGGGCCTGGACCCGCACACTCAACGGCCGCTTATCCACGGGGGGGCGGGGCCGCGGGCGGCGGGGGCGTTCGGGCGGCTGCAAAGTTCTCCGCTTTGAGCAGAGGCTGCTCGGAGAGGACCTCCCTCCGCGGACATACTCCGGCTTCGGGACAGGGCATCAGCTTGCTTGGTCTGCTTGGGGGTCACATAGTGAATGCGGAAAGTGAATCGCTCAAAGAACAGGGACCATCTCTGTTGCCTCTGGTTCAATTTGCGCTGGGACTTCAGATGCTCCAAGTTCCGGTGGTCGGTGTGAACCTCCACCGGGAACTTGGCCCCTTCAGCAGGTGTCTCCAGACTTCAAACGCCACCTTGATGGCCAAAAAGTTCCTTCTCCCAAATGGTATAGTTCTTTTCGGGCCGTCAGCTGCGGGGAATAGTAGGCACAGGGCAACAAGTCCGTCCCCTGAGGCTGTAGCAGGATCGCCCCACCGCCACATCCGAGCATCGGCCTGGGCGATGAAAGGGGTGCGGGGGTTGGGGTGCTACAAAAGCGGCTGAGTGGTGAACAGCTGCTTCAACTTGCGGAACCCCACATCCGCCTCCGGCGTCCACGGAACGGCACCTTTCCCGCAAACACTGGGTGATCGGATCAGCCCACTTGGCAAAGTCAGGAATGAACTTTCTGTAGTAGTTGGCAAAGCCCAGGAATCTTTGAATGTCTTTTTTGCTAGCAGGAGGTGCCCAGTCGACCACGGCTTGGACCTTGGTGTCATCCATGGCAATGCCCGTAGGAGAGATGCGGTAGCCCAGAAAGTCCACTTCACGCCAAATCGAAAGCACATTTCTCCAGCTTGGCATAGAGCCCGTGGGCCCTCAGTCGCAGGAGCACCTCTTTGACATGGCGATCGTGGGTCGCCTGATCCGGAGAAAAAAAATCAGCAGGTCGTCAAGGTAGACCGCCAGATAGCGGTCCAAAAGGTCTCGGAAAATGTCATTCATGAAATGTTGGAAACATGCTGGGGCGTTGCACAAACCGAATCCCATCACCAGGTATTGAAACTGCCCCACTTGGTCTGGAAGGCCGTCTTCCATTCATCACCCTGGCGAATCCGGACAAGGTTGTAAGCCCCCTCAGGTCCAATTTAGTGAACACCTTGGCTCCCGCATCCGCTCCAAGAGCTCGGGGATCAAGGGCAGGGGATAGCGATTCGGATCGTGATCTTGTTGAGTTCCCTGTAGTCATTGCAAAGCCGCAACTCCCCGATTTCTTCTTGACGAAAAGAATCGGGCCCGGCGAGGGGATTGGGAGGGCGAATGAACCCCTTCCGCAGGTTCTCATCCAGGAAGTCTCGGAGAGCCTGTTGCTCTGGGTCCGAGGCGGGTAGAGGCGCCCCCGCGGAATGGGGGCCCCGGCTGCAAGTCAATGGCACAGTCATAGGGGCGGTGCGGAGGCAAGCGTTCCGCCTCCTTCTCACTGAAGACATCCCAAAATCCGGCATACTTCTTGGGCAGGGTGGCCACATTCTCCACCTCTTGAGCCTGGCACGCCCGGGCCGTCATGCAGTGGCCCTGGCAATGATCGGAAGAAAAAATTAGCTGTCTCTTAGCCCAGGAGATCTGGGGGTCATGGAGCCTTGAGCCACACAATGCCCAGGACAATGGGGAAATCGGGGAGCTTGGTTACAAGAAAAGAAATGTCCTCTTTATGAGAGCTAGTCCACATCCTGGTAGGAGCTGTATATTGAGTTACAGCCCCGGTTTTCAACACCCTCCCATCGATGGTCTGGACACCCTTGGGCTCTTGGAGGTCAAGAAATTTTAATCCCGCAGACTTGGCATAGTCTGCATCAATGAAGTTGTTGGTCGCTCCCGAGTCAATCATGGCATGGACCATCATCGGTCCCTTCTCGGGCGACCACAAGCTGACCATGACAAGGAACAATTGTCCAGTCTTGGGTTCAGGGAGGGGTAGCGGCGTCGGCCGAGTGGCGAACCCTCGTACACTCGGCCGTACCCGCCCCCCGCCGCCTGGAGGGCGTCCTCCGGCGCCGGAGGGCGGGCCACCGCTGCGGAGGCCCGAGGGGTCCTCCCCCGCGGTTTCTGGGGGCAATCACGAGAAAAATGACCCGGGCCCCCGCAGTACCAACAAAGGTTGAGTCTTTGCCGCCGAGCCTTCTCGGCAGCATCTACTTTGGGCCGCACCGTACCCAGTTGCATCGGTTGAGTCATCCACAACAGGGGTGGGGGCAGGGATCTGGCGGGGCACAAATTGGCGGTCCCGGCCTCCCGCCTGGTCGGTGGTTTCTCGGCCGTGCCGACCCCCCACCTTCTCTTGTGTTGTATGGCCGCCTCCGCCCGCAAACTCGAGGCGATGGCCTCCTCCAGGTCGGCCGGCCGGGGCAATTGTAACATCTGTTGCTGAATCTCGGGCGAGAGTCCCGCTAGATACGTATAGCGCAGGGGTGGTCCTTCCCACTTGGTCTGGCTGGCCAACACTCGGAAACGGGAAATATACTGAGACAAAGTCATGTCCTTCATGGTCAGCCGTGCTAAATCCCGTTCCGCCAGGTCCTCATTGACGGGGGGTCCCCAGGTCGCCCGGATCGCATCTAGGAAAGCGTTCAAAGTCGCCGCATGCGGGGACGCGCCATTGATGAGGGGAGTTGCCCACGTCGCTGCCATCCCTTCCATACAGTTGAACACGAACCCCACCTGGGCTCGGGGGGTGGCAAATTCATTGGGCCGCAACTCCAGGTACATCCGAACCTGGGCAATGAAAACTTCCACCATCGCCGTTCCATTGAAACGAGCGGGGCATTCACCGGCAGGTGCCGCCCGCTCGGGTTCGCAGCTCCGCCACCTCCTGTTGCAACGCCGCCACTTGCGGACCCGTCAAGTTCGCCATGGCGGCCGTAGAGACAATGGGGGCCTTGGTGCGCAGCCGGCGGTTTCGGGTGCGTCCCGTGGTGCAAAAAAGGGGTTCGAGGAGTTCTCCGGCCAACTGTCACGAACACCGACTTAGAACTGCCCCTTTAACACACACACGGAGACGTAGCAAAGGCTAACTACTTTTATTGAATATAAAAAGTCCAAAAGGCAATTCTCTTGAAGAGATCAAAGAATAACGCAAACAGCAAAGCTGTAGTCCAATTACGAAAGCAAAGTTTCAATAGATAAGTCCAAAAGCAAGCGTGGCAAAAACTTGGCAAGTTCCGGATTGCCTCCGGAACAAAGCAGGGTATCCGCAGCAATGCGAATCAATAACAAGGCAAGGTCTTGGTCCAAAAGCGAGCCAGACTCAGCTCCGTGATTCACTCCGCTTTCACGCCCTTCAGATCAGGCGTGGCCGGAGAACTGAGGATCAGTTCCCACGGGGCCGTTCTTAATCCTTCGGCCGGGCCCCTCGGCGATCTAGGGCCGGCGTCTCCAGTCTCTACTTTCCGAGCGGTGACGGTCTAGGGACAGATGCCAGCTCCTCCTGCCCTGCTCTATGTCCCTGCGTCTGTTATGGGAACGGCCCGCTCTTCCAGTTCAGTATCGCTATCTCCTTGAGAAGCAGCCTCCCCCGAACTTTCCCAGCCGCTGGCCTCCATCTGCTGCTCGGCCAGGTCCTGGGAACCTCTGCCGTTTGGGAATTCATAACTATCTCCGCTATCTGTTTCGCTGCCTCCCATCTCCACCTGGTCCGCTCCTTCCCGGGAGAATGCTCCCACTCGAAATCCCAGGCTAAACTCTTTGCAGGTGAACTGGGCAAAGGCACTGCTGACCAATCTTGCTCTGGGCCTTCCAACTCGTCCTCCGAGTCCCCTTCAGCCTGTGCGGGTCCCAATGGCATCGGGACCCCCGGCGCCTCACCCCCTCCCAGTGGCACGAACGAACCCATGGGTGCTACAAATATACTGTATATACAATGATACAATATAATACTACTAATGGTATTGTGATATTATAATTGTATATTTGTTTTACATGGGGGGGCAAAATAATGTTTTTTTTTGGGGGGGCGCCAAAATAATGTTCGCCTACCATTTAAAATTACTTTAGACCGCCCCTGTCCACGCTCGCCAGCTGAGAAGCATCATGGGTTAAAGATAACCCGCGCTGGTTGTCAGCTGGCGAGGGAGCATGGAGGTGCTGCCCTCCACACTTCCTCAACAGCTGAGAAGCAACGCGGGTTAAAGGTAAGAAAGGGCGGAAATAAAAATGACATAATAACACGCTTTTTATGGAAATGGCGGACCCGGTTTCGATTTAGAAACGTCACTTCCGGGTTGCTGGTCGTGGGTCGAATTAGGGTCTAAATTGATTTTAATACGAAATAATAACGGTTTTCTAAGGATAACGACCGAAGATATCCACCCCTACTAGACATATTCACTGGGATGAAGTCTTAGGAATCTCTGGGTCCTCTAATGCAATTTCTGTGGTCATCTTCCAGTAGAAGGTTAATCACAGAGTCGTGATAGAAAACCTAGAAATGTCTAGAGTGATGTTCTCTGACGTTAAGAAATAGCATTTTCATAATTCACATTTTTTCCCCTTTCACAGATGTCTGGTGCCCCTAACACTAGTGAATGTGGAACATTGCCTGTATTTTTTTTGTTTTTTAATAGTAACTATGAAGCACTTCTGCTTCATTAATGATCTTTTAGCCATTTTGATCCTAAGGGTTTCCTCTCCAATTTATCACCCTCTTATTCTGACTCATGCTTCCCCTGCTGTCAGTTAATTTTACTCGCATCGGTATCATATATTCAGTTTTATCTTGGCCTTGTTTTCAATGCCAGAGATTACTCAGAGCCTCTCTACATCTCAGATGGGATATATTTATCCTTTGTACTGATTTATGATCTACCTGAAGTGTAAATATTGTTTATAGTAGTTGTTTGAAAGCCAGAGAGATGCCGAAATGAAGATCTGCTTATTGATGTAAGTATGACAGCTTGCTGTAATTTTAATTCCTCAGCTAATAAGAATGGATTCTAGTCACTTTCCCTCTGTAGTTATAAGCACTCATATAGAGCCAAAGCATGTTAAATTTCAGACTGATGGATAGCCCAAAGCATGTTATGATATTCCATTGCATATTATAGAACAAGGCAGCCTCTAGCTCCCAAGATAAGTTCTTTTTATGTTGTAAACCTTGGATCAATATGTCTCTTTATACTAAAGTGTAATCTTCTCTTCTCCCTTGACACCCTCACATGGTGTGATGGAATTTTTTCCCCATTAACTTCAACAAGTTGTAGTTTCTCTTTACTTTTCAATTTCTGCTTTATTTCTAATCAGTTCTGGTGCAGCTGTAATTCCATTTATATAAAAGTATGAAATCTAGCAGAGGTAGTAATGCAGGTAAGGCTTTTAATATGCCGTTAAGAGAAGGCTGAGGGTATTTAAAATCACTTCTGGACTGAACACCAACAGGTGTTTGGTTTTCAAGAAAATGTTGTAGAATGATACTGCATAAATAAGATGGGATAGAATTTGCAGTTGTGAGTTTTCCCTTATGTAATTGCTGCTACTGAATGCCGAGGTGGGTGTAACCTTGTGGTTTCTTATTGTGAACACACCTACTGAGAAGTTCCCATGAAGTTCATGACTACTTGGGCCTAGATATCATGCTGCTTGGCCTAAAGGAGAAATGCTTTTTGAGATAGGATCTTTCCAACTGCACTTTTATCATCATCCTACAAATGCCCTATTCATGAAAACTGAAGGGATTCTAGAGGACAATATCATCTTCCGTTCACAACAGAGCTTGCAGTGGCCAACAAAATGTGGATGTGTAGGCTGTATGCTCTGAATATTTTTGAGAAAATTCCCAATTTATTTGTGAGATCCCAAGCCCCCACCTGAGTCTGTCTTTGTTGATTTTTGTTTCAACACAAATGTGTTTTCTTGCTCTTGGAGGTATTCAAGAGCAGTGGTTTTTGTGTCAAATGTGTAAAATGTCATGTCCAATTCCCAAAATCCAAAAAGCAGAAGTGAAAACCTAGGTATGTCTATGTCTTGTCTATGGTCTGTCTGTCTGTCTCTCTCTCTATACCCATCTATCCATCTATTTATTGTCTACTAGCTGTCCCCTGCCACGTGTTGCTGTGGCCTACTCTCTGTATATGTGTTTTGTGTGTGTATATATGTGTGTATGTGTATATATAGTTGTGTATATGTGTATATATGTGGTTTTGCAAATGCATTGTAATTAAAAAAAACTTTTTGGCTTTTTAATTCCCTTCCACTGTGTTTTTCAGGGTTTTTTTTTTTTGAGTGATGGTCACTTGTTGGCCTGATAGGTGTATTGTGTTCAAATTTGGTGTCAATTCGTCCAGTGGTTTTTGAGTTATGTTAATCCCACAAACGAACATTACATTTTTATTTATATAGATCTATCATCATTATCTTATTTATTTTATTTGTTTTATCTTTTTTAGTTTAACATGGCCTGTGTCAAGTATTAGGGGAACATAATACTTTCATACCTATTGGAATTTCCCTCTCTTAGCCTAATAACATCCATAGTTTTGTTCTGGGGCTCTTTCTTTTACTTGCACTGGGAATTGTTCTCAGCTGCCCCAGGTGGCATGATAAGATACTTTTTGAAGAGGTTAAAGTATGGTGTATGGACTCACCTGTCCTAAGTGGGTGGAAAGCCTGCTTGGAGGTTTTTCCTTTCTGCTGGAAGAAAGCTGGCATCCATTTTGGCAAAGGGATTTGCAGCTAACAGCCAGAAGGGGGAGGTCATAGCCAGAGAGCGGGCGTGGCCTTAGAGTCATTCCTGCTCAGAGATAGGAGTGCCCTGTGATTGGCTGAGTGCCAGAGGGGTGGAGCAGAGCTGACTAAAGGAGGGATCTTGGCAGAAAGATTCTCAGTCTTGGGCAGAGCTTTGATTGAGACAGATCTTAGCTCTTGCTGGTGTGGTTTGAGGTTGGAGTGACAATATCCTCCAAGCCTCAGCCATAGGAACTGCCCAGTCATTTACTATAGTGACACAACCAGGGTGTGGGGTGACACTATTAGTTAGGTTAGAGCCATTAGGGCTGACTTTGCAGAGTCAGACTAAACACCTTGTCTCCTCAGTGTAAAGAGGGAAAGGTGGGTTCTGTGGCTGGAGAGTCAGCAGCAGGCTGACTCAGGCAGGGAAGACTCAGAGGGACTTCTGGTGTTTAGAAGCTCCTGTTAGGAACCAGCTGTTCACTCCTATTTTCAGACAATAGGGTGACAGGTTTATATTTTAGTCAAGACTCAGTACTGACTAAAGTATTGTTTAGATCTAAGCATTTTGAAGTATTTATCTGTAACCACACGCTTAGCATTTTAATATCTGTAACCGCATGCTCTAGCCTATTAGTACCATCAGTAACCATATGATATTGTTGCCTCTTTGTAGAACCGTTGTGATCTGTGCCTCATTGCTAGCTGTTAATTAATAAATTCTGTTTTATTGTTAACTTTAAAAAGCCTCCATCTCGATATCTTTTAGTTCCTCACAGTGTGGTTGTGTTTGGGTGGCTCGGTCAACAGAACTACCATTTAAACATCTTATTTAATTTAAAATCCTGATTCAGAATAATTAGGTTGGTGGCAGTACTACCGGGAGGATTATTTTAATTAATAATCACCAAAACCAGTGACCAAGTCGTCACATATGGGGAGGGCCTCTGCAATCGGTCTGGTAACAATTTTTTTTGTATCTGTGACCCTCCAATTACTGCACAGATTGACAAAAATGGCCAAAATCAAGAAGTAGCTGGGAGCCCACATTTGGGTTTTTAAAATGTTAAACAGGGGGATGCTTCCTGCAAAGGGGTGGGGTGGGGGGTTACCTCCTGCAAAGGTAATTCCCCTTTCTTGCCAATCTGATGGGATTGAGGAGGGAAATACATTTGCAAGGGAGTGGTTGGGAACTGTTAACGTAGCCTTTGGGCATCATCCAGTCCTAAAGCTGTTCTCCTAGGTTAAAAGTCTCCATCCTGGATTTATTGGCTCCATGGACCAAATAACATGTGTTCAAACTATTCTGAAACTGTTATTATCTTGATAGGATTATTCTACAGCACATGTGTCAGACTCATTAACCCTGGGCCAAGTTCCGTCCTCCATGTGGCTCGTGAGGTCCAGATGCTTTTCAGAGCTTGTAGCATTTTGAAAGGCTATGGTTGCATTTTGTTTTGTTTTTGTAGTTATTTTTCAGATATGGTATGCTATAGTGTCTCACTATAGCATACCATAACAACAACATAACATACCATAACAACAACAACAACAATTTTTAAAAAACCTTGATTTATATTCCACTTTATCTCACCCGGGAGGACTCAATGGGGAGTAGTTATATTTATACAGTCTTACAATTACAAACGGTCCTTTGAAAACAACTGTAAGATTAATGTGGCCCACAGTGAAAATAATTTTGACAACCTTGTTTTACAGCTACTTTAAAAATGTCTCCTCCTTTTGGTCCCCAGCCTACTTCAGTTGCTTTAAGACCCGTTCCACACAGCTGTATAAAATCCACATTGAACTGGATTATATGCCAGTGTGGACTCAGATAATCCAGTTCAAAGCAAATATTGTGGATTATCTGCTTTGATATTCTGGGTTATATGACTCTGTGGAAGGGTCCCAAGTAAAGTTCAAAGTGCAAAAAAAAATTTGCACTCAATTCAGTAGAGAGGGAAAAGTGGGCAAAGCATTTCATTTTCCAAATTGGCTCAGGCAAAGATGCTGCTGCCTATATTAGAGTTTCTATTCGTCCTTATTAATGCTATTGTATTTACCATTTTTACCATAATCTGATGCTGTTTGTCCCCATGTGTTTCACTTTTTATCTGCTCTGCACAATTAAGTCCTGATGGTACCTTCTCCCATTGAAAGCACTCAAATAAAATTAATTTAGGTTCTTTTCACCTGAAATTCTCTCTTCACAGCTACCTTCATGCTTACAACTGTTCTAGATCCATATGTAGTTTGCGAACCCTGGTTTGAAGACTACAAAGAGAAATGGAGTAGGATGGGTAAATAACAAAGGAAGTTCCTTTTGTTGGAGTGCCATTCAATGAACTAATCATGACCAACGATCTATGGAAGTTATATTTTAATGAATTATAAACAATGTTATTATACTATTTGAGCCCTCCTGGATAAAGTCTTCATATCTACCCCTCAGCATCCTTCTTCCTGTAACAAAATCCATCCCCCACCCACCAAGTCTTATCATTTTAGTGGAGAAGTGGTCAATTTGTGGCTCTCCAGGGCTGGACTGTTGTTCCTTATCCTTCACAACTGGCCAGGGCATATTTGGTGCTTGTTTTCCACAGGCTTATTCTTCCTACCGGGATTCAGTCAGTCACACATGTTTTTCCAAATGCTCCTGATAATGAATTGCCCAGCCACATAATTTAGTATGCCATTTGGAATGTTCATGCTCTAAATGCACTAAATAATGCATCTGTTTGCTATTTTATACTGAAGCATGCTCAGAACTGTAGCTTTAATGGTGTTTTTTTTCTTTGTCCAAGCACGTAGTTCGGATCTGCAAGGATACGTTATTTTGACCTGAAATGTTTCTAATGTGTTAAAAATGAAAGATTGATTGTACTAAATGATATAGAAATGTCTAAGCAAAATTTTGTCAGTATAGACAGCATTTTATAAGAGCTATGTCTGCATACAATTATATGCTTTTCTTTATGTTTGATGAAAAGTTGGGCATGTAAGCTGCCTAGCTGTTTCTTGGCAAAGGCATGCCTCCCCCCTGCAACAGGTGGTGGTGTTAACCTGTCAGTATAACTGAAGAACAGAACTGTTATGTTAGTCTGGGGAAGGATTGTCTGATTGGATCTAGGATTGGGCTCCTGTAACTTTAATCCTTAACAGATCTCAGAGCAGGACAAAGCAAAACCGTGTCAAGTGGGATAAAGACATCTGTCTTTGCTTACCTTCCAGACTTGAACTTTCAGCTGCAACTGTCCATTCCCAACACAGCTAATGACTTGCTGTGCATTCATTGACAAGAAGAGGGCTACCCACTCCTTCCTGCCACCTCCTAATCCACTGGGAAGCTGTGCTATGTTTTGAAGGAACAGCTGCAATTGAATATTGAAATTCGGGTGGTGAGGATGTGTATGTTCACCCCTCTTCATGGAGCTTTATGGTACCTCCAAATCTGGATTAAAGTTACAGGAGTCCTGTTCAGGATCCAATCTGGTCACTCTAATCCACTAATTCTCAAAGTGGGCGGTACCACCCCCTGGTGGGCGGTGACGCGATCCAAGGGGGGCGGTGGGAGGCTCAGGGGAATTTGGGGGGCAGTGAACCCCTTTAAGGGGGCGGTGAATGATTGGCTATTTAGGAGGGGTCGCGCGGCCTTCTTTGGCCCTGCCCCCTTCGCTTTGACCTGCATATTAGATACTTGGATTGGAATTTGTTAGAGTAGCAAAATTATTTATGAAGTAGCAACGAAAATATGGTTGGGGGTCACCACAACATGAGGAACCTTATTTAGGGGTCATGGCATTAGAAAGGTTGAGAACCACTGCATTAATACATATATTTAATTGTTTAATTGCTATTAAATTTTTTAAAAAATAATTTATAGGGGGGCGGTGAGTAAATTTTTTTCTGGAAAGGAGGCGGTAGGCCAAAAAAGTTTGGGAACCACTGCTCTAATCCATTTATATAAATATAATACTAAGATTCCATTACAAGTCCAGAGATTTGTAATTGAGGGAGGGGCATTATAATTTTCTACCAGACAGGCCAGGAAAGAGAAACAAACTCACCAGGTTGAAGACAGGTCACAACGGTTTATTACAATTTGGCTAAAAAGGATGACAATGCAAGCAATTTGCTTCAAAAGATACAAGCATAGGCATACAGAGAAATTCAAGACATCTCCCACTCCCCTTCTGATTGGCAGAGAAAGAGGCCAGCCAGAATCTGTGCTGGGATTGGCTGAGGTTTTCCTTGATGTTACATCCTACAGCCAGGAATTCCCGTAGTGGGAATAATGGCAGCCGCGGATTGGTCTATGCAAGGGGCCAATCTGCTGCAGATACACCCCTTGGGAGAAACAATAATACAGTTATGAAGAAACAATAGTACAGATATGCTGATGAGTTTTTGATTAACTCAAATGTCCAGTTCTGTGTGAAACAAAGTTGTGGATATGAAACGACAAAGGTGCTGATCTAGGCAATCAAGAACTTGGCAGTCAGTATAAAAACTTAATTAATGCACATATATTAAGACCGCTCTTCCACGGAAGTGGCAGACTCTCAGCCTCAGGTTAAGTGGACCACAGAAAAAAGGTTTTTAATACAAAGAAAAAAAATCATATATTCGTAAATATATACCTTTGTGATCTATACATCTTTTAGGGGTTTGTTAAACTGTGGCTCGATAACAATATTGCCTTTGTCTACCCTTGCTAGATAGCTTTCTGTATACCTTTCTTATTGGTAAATACTGGGTACATTGTTGAATGCAATCCTATCCATGTCTTTTTAGCATCATAATTGTTACTAGTTTTGACAGGGTTCTAAGAAATACTTGTTTATTTCTCTAAAAACATGTTTTTGTGGGCTAAATATCTAGAGCAGTGTGTCATTCAGTCTTGAATTTAGCAATAATAATTAATAAATAATTAATCTATTCATATAATGTCAGATTAATTAGAGAATCAGAATTATAAAGCATCCTCACCATAATGCAATATGACTCTTGCTAATCTATTCAAAAATATACCTCCTCCCATCTTGTCATGCTCTAGCTCACATGTGTCAAACCAAGACCCATGAGCTGAATTTGGCCTGCCATGTCATTTTGTGGCCCTCCAGCTGCTGGATTACAACTCCTGTA
>JARBWK010000003.1:169580852-169628565 GCA_030556195.1 Anolis apletophallus | reverse complement strand
GTCTTTGTTAAGTGTGTAATCAGCATTAAATGTTTGCCTTGTGTGTATATTCTGTAAAGCTGCTCTGAGTTCCCTTTGGGTTGAGAAGGTTGGGTATAAATACGGTAAATAAACAAATAAATAGTCACAGAAGGAAAAAAGGGGGGAAATAATCTCCTCCTGAAAACTGATATTTTGAAGTGCTTTCTCCAGAACTGAAAAATGGATGTAGCAGTTCTGATTAAAATGGTTAGTTGAGGACTGTTGTCACCCTTATATATATATAGTATTGTAGTTCCTTGCGCTGGTCAAAAAGTACTGCTTGCGTATAGCTTATACATGTATACTTAAATTTCATAAAGTTATTTAACTTTTCTCAGGATAAACCTGTACATGTGTATGCAAATACATGATAAGAAACAGGCTTACCAAAATTAGCTTTCCGGTCCAGTTTAGCACCATATAGGAATTGCTTTTAAAAACCCTATAATGGGGTCACCATAAGTCAACAAGCAACTTGTATGCACATACATGTTCACACCATCCTTGAAAAAGCTTAATATATCCCATCTCACCTTGGCTTGAGAAGGGCTAATTCATTACTGAGGTCAAAGATTTCATTCGGCCCCCTTCCCAGATCACTGCACCAACCCTACAATTCTCTCTATTTTTTCTCAAGCAATTTCCCAGGAAACAGCCCATGCTTGAATCATCATCAGTCTTCACATTCGGGACTTGTATCTTCCTCTTCTCGCAGTCTTTTCTGCTTGTCACTTTCATGCTTTTTGTATTGTCTTCACTTCAACTTGGATTCCTTTCTCTACATCCAAGTCCTCTTACATTTAGAGAAGAATTGTTTTTAGGTGTAGCAACATTAGTAACAAACTAGCAGAGTTGTGTTGTGTTGAAGAGAATATACAGATATTTTGCTTTGCTATGCCAATATAATGTAAGGCTGGTGTTGGAAATCAATTTGCAATTTGATGTGCTTTGATTGCTTTTGATCTCAGGCTTTTGGGCAGGGCAGTCACATACAATAGATAAGCAGCACTATAGGGTTAGGGACTTATTTGTGTTCAGTTTGTTATAAGAAAACATGGTTTTGCATTTGTCTAACAATAGTTCAGTCACATATAAGACTTTGAACCCTTGTTTTATGTGAATGAATGGTAATTCTTACTTCTGTGATGTTATGTAAATAAGCATTTTATGAATACTGGAAGTGGCTCAGACTACATTACTTTGGAGGGACTTTTGGTGTGTGTGTTTGTAGTGTATCAAAACAAATAAAAATTGCCTTTTCTACTTTCCTGGAAAATCCAATGAATACTATTTTGTGTTTGGATAAATAACCAAGTGTATATTTAAATCCCTACATGGTCTTGCTTTGGGATATATGGCAGTGAGTTTGCTTTAGTGTACCCTTGGTTTCTATTTGGGGATTGGTTCCACAATCCCCTGTGGATATCAAAATCTGTGCCTGCTCAGATTTGATGATACAATGGTGGCTTTACTATCAATGGGCAAAAACAAGATTTTTTTCTTGGATTAAAAAATATATATTTTCAAAGTGTGGATAGCTGAATTTATGGATGGAGAGTTCTGACTAAGTTTTAATGAATATATCCCCATCCTTTTAGAACTTGAAATTCATCCATGTTATACAATTTGTTTCTACTATAGCTGTTGCACTTTGATCCATTGGATCTTCTCAGAAGGAGGGAATTTCAGGGGATGCTACTTGTTTGCATAATAAGAAGAACCTAACCTGATGCATTTCTCTGTTGTACAAAGAGACCCTTAAGGCCATACAGCAGATGAAAAATGGCAAGGCAGCCGGGATCGATGGACTCCCATCTGAAGCTTGGAAACAGGGAGGTCAAATACTCCATGCTAAATTCCACAAGCTCCTTGTGAGTTGCTGGGAAAAAGGTGAACTGCCATCAGATCTCCGAGATGCAGTTATCATCACCCTATATAAGAAAAAAAAGGAACAAAATCTGATTGCTCAAACTATCGAGGTATAACACTGCTCTCCATTGCTGGAAAAATCCTTGCAAGGATACTCCTGAACAGATTAGTTCCTGCTATTGCAGAAGAACTTCTCCCTGAAAGCCAATGTGGCTTCAGAGCTAATAGAGGCACCACAGATATGGCATTAGCCCTTAGACAACTGCAAGAGAAATATAGAGAGCAGAACAAAGGACTCTATGTAACATTTGTTGACCTCACCAAAGCCTTCGACACTGTGAGTAGAAAAGGTCTGTGGCAGATCCTGGAATGACTATGATGTCCCCCCCAAATTCCTCAAAATGATTATCCTGCTACATGAGGGCCTATCTCGGATTGGCCTTCTTAGTCATCAACGTACTTGTAGAAAGCATGGGATGAGTCCTTCCTGAATCTTCGCGAAGAAAAGCCAAGACAACAATTAAAGGTACAGCAGTTTTCAGTCTGGATTTTATTTATTTATTTTATGTCAAAAGCATTGCATAAATAGATATGTTTAAAACTGATAAAATAAAACAAGCTGCTAAATAGATTTAGACCAAAAACGGGCAACAGCAATTGCATTGTCTGTAGCTTTAAACAGTTCTTCCTCTGTGCACGAGGCAGAGCATAGTGGGCAAGGATACAGATGCTGAGTTGTTTCTTCTGCTCCACAGTTGCACAAGGTAGAGATTCTTCTAGACCAGACCTGGGCAATTGCCGGCCCTCCAGGTGTTTTGGACTTCAAATCCCAGAAATCCTAACAGCTGGTAAACTGGCTAGGATTTCTGGGAGTTGAAGTCCAAAACACCTGAAGGGCCGGCAATTGCCCAGGTCTGTTCTAGACAGTGCCACTTTGTCAGGTTGCCTTTTGATTTTCCAACTCCACTTCAGAGTCTGTTCAGGGACTTTCACATTGCCCAATCTTGGAATGCCCCGGTATGAAGAACCTCGTGGGGGGCACCCAGTTGGAATTTCCTGATTTTGCTGCCCACGGCTGTTGCTGGAGGAACCTTTAGAGGAGTGGTGGATCTCATTAAACTTTTCCTTGATTTAAGTCTACTGGGCTTATAGCCATACTGTGGGTGGCTTTCACAGTCTTCAACCTTATTTCTCTCTATTGGTAATAACTGCCCATCGTACATCCGGGGGAGGGGGGATGCTGGCTAACTTATAGAATCTATCAACAGGTTTGGCTTTTGTGTGTGTGTGTGCAAGGACGTAACTCAGGGATCGCCTGGATGTTTTGATGTGTTACCATCCTTGTGGGAGGCTTCCCTCATGTCCCCCTCATGTGGAGCTGGAGCTGATAGAGGGAGCTCATCCGTGCTCTCGCCGGATTTGAATCTGCGACTTCAGTCCTGGCGGCACAAGGGTTTAACCCACTGCACCACTGGGGGCTCCTTAATCAGCAGGTTTAAGTTTAAGACATCCTGTGATTATTTTACATGTCTCCTTCAGTGCTGTATTCACCCAAAAGCATTGTTTATGACATTCATTCTGGAAACCCTAGGATTATCTTATCTTCTGTGCTTGCAAGGTTTGGTCTCCACTTGTTCCTGTAGTGGACAGCTTTGTTCCACTTCTCTTTTCCGTTGAAGGTGCTGGCTGAGGATGAGCATCAGAACCATGAAAGCCAAAGCAGCATAAAACCCAAAGTTCTTAATGGATCCACTTGGCCATTTTGGTGGAGAAACCTACTCTTAAGGAGAGGGGAAAAGTAAATCACATACTTTGCATTTGAGGGTGCCTATTTTTTATTTATCATGTCCAAAGCAAATTGAGAATACAGTTATGATAGAAGCAAAAAACGTTACTTACTTTTGTAAGTAGCTATGACAGAACCGTCGATGGGCAGGATGGGCTTTCTAGCCTTTTGGCAACCATCCTAGGAGAAGGAAAACTCTAATTTCAAACCCGGGCAGATGGTGCTAACCCTGTAAGGTCAACCATCTAAGAGAAGGCAACTCTAATCAAACCTACGACCTGAGGATCTCGCTGCCACTGTCCCAGCTTGCTAGGCCCCGGCAGATGAACCTTTGGTTTAAAGGGTGAGGCCAGTTCTGTGCATGCTGCGCTCCACCAGAAAAATCCATAGCACAGGCTCGAAGGACACATCCAATCCTTCCTGAATCTTCGTTCGCGAAGTAAAGCCAAGGGAGAGATGACAGATCTGCTTTTCCTGAGCTCTGAAGGCAAAGCTACATGTTATTTTGTTTGTTCTAGCCTTCAGTGATGGAATGTGTGTTACAAATTTTCATCATATGGAGGTAATTTGGATTAGGCCTGTAGAGGGAATGTAGGTATATTTTTTGTTGTGGTTTTGGTCTTAATCAGGTTTTCTGCACCTGCAGTTTGTATTATTACAAAAGGATCTACCGGTATTTGTTTAAGAGTTTTCCAATGGAGCAGTGGGTTATAAATATAAATATTCAAATTAAAACATGTACATCATCTGTGCTATTAAATTCAGATGTAAAGGTCAGCAGTTGCCATACTTTAAATATGCTTTCAATTTAGAATTTAATGAATTCACTGAATTCTCTTTCTCTAACCACTAATTAAATTGTAGTCTGAATGCCATAGCATTAGTGAAACCGACTGCAAATTGATTATGAATATGTAGGCGTATTTGAACATGAGAGTAAAGATTTGCTATACAATCAGAATATATTTTTGTGATTAGAGTCATCGATGTAGCGATCTTCTATGATAGAATGTTCTATGACAAAGTTTTGACAGAGGTTAGAAAAGAGCACTGTTTTCCAGCTGTCTGGTTGTCAATGATATGACTTGGCTTCTCTTATGCTCTGCTGAGCTTACACCTTTCACTTATTGATTGTTGATTGCATGATTTATTTTGCGTTGGTTTTTATGCATTTCCCCTGTGTTTCTTAAATCTAGCATTATTCTATACTTGTTTACTTGGGAGAAAACACCTTTGAACCTACCAGGACTTGCTTTGCAGAAGATATGTGTGATGGTACACTGTAAACATGTCTAATAAGACCATCAGTTGCAAATCTCTCTCTCTCTCTCTCTCTCTCTCTCTCTCTCTCTCTCTCTCTTTTTAAAATTGTATTTTCTAAGTTTGTTTCATTCAAATTTGGTAGTTCATACAACTTGGGGTTTGGTGCTTAATTTCTCTTTCAAAACATGAGTAGCATGGGATACCACTTTGGTTTGAGACTCCAGTAAGGGGGATATGGTGTTTTCTGGCCACCTTACAGTCCAAATGTTTAAGCCACTCTATTTGAAATGTGAATGTTAGAGGTTATATTTCCCATGTGTTCCATTTGTTTAATTTTGAAAGTGAGATTTATATGCTGCCTGCTAATAAAAGCTGTCAGAACAGTTTATAACCCTACGAAAATGCCATAGGGCACCATTTGAATCCAGACTGCAGTGGTAGTCAAAGAGTTAACCCATTCCTATCTTCCATATCAGGACCTGAATCTAACTGCTCTCCCCCTCACCTCCCTACTCCACTTGTGCTGGCTATTTCCAAGAGAAAATGGATTACTCTAGGGCAGACTAAATGATTAATCTCCTGTGTATATTATCCCTCAGATGAACAATCAGCATACATTTCATTATCATAAGCCCTAGAAAATATAATTTGGAACTATTTGTTTATTTTGGAGCCTTTCTTCATTTTACTCTTGCTGTTTATCTTGATGGCTAAATACACTTATCAACGGAGGACAAAAAAGAATGTTAATTTTCATAGCATTAATGGAATATAATACAGGGCTTACCGTTCTAAGCCATTTCCAGCCCTTGGGTAAACATTCCATCATGGTAGATAGGAAGTCCACTGAACATTTCCTTGTTCAGTGCCTTTCCTGACAAATATATAAAATAATTGCTGGACTATGACACATGCAGGCAAAGACAGTTGCATAAGCATTAATGTTAATTGAATCTAAATCTAAAATATGTATAAAAACAATTTTTTACTTTATATTTTACACTCTTCGCTACTACTGATGCTGCATGGTTTCTGTCTAAGAATTGTTAAAACATTAGGAAAACTAAAGTCTCCGGTGTTTGCTGCTTTTCGCTGCCCTGCCTTTAGTTGGAGAAATAAAAAACTATTATTATTTTCTTTCCTAACATTCTTTCCTAAGCAGGCACTACATTCGCAAAAGCACAGTCTCGTCACTATCTATGTCTTAAAATTGTTTCCATATTGGAATCATATGATTGTAAAAAATTATGAGGAAAAATACGTATATATTAGCTATTTCATCCAAAAGTACCTTTTCTAAATTCACATTTTAATGGGTTGACAAACCATTTTTTTTAGATTTGTCACTCTCTCAATCCCCCATTTGATGATTTTTAATAGTTCTGTTCACCCTCCCCTACCCCATTTCTCTGTGCATAAAAAATTAAGATTTCCCCAGACCTCTGGTTGATATAAATTGTTGTACCAATCTTGATATTGTTGTAATGTCTTCAGTTTGCTGAAAATGTTCTCTAGCATTTAGCTATTAAAAATTAAATAGCACAATTTGAAATTTACATAATAACTTTATTTTGGACTACAGCAAAAAGTTCTGAGAATTTAAGACTAATTTAAATGGATGTGAACTCGATTTCTTCTCTTGTTAAGTCTTTTGTAGTCTTAATGGATTTGTGCTTGAATAGATAACAAATATATGTGTTTCTTTCCACTATTTTAAAATTGATTAAATAACTTGCTGTAAAAATTACTTTTGAGTTGAAAGGATTGACAGAATGCATGTTACGGCTGGAACCCAATTCAAAATTATTATTTCCCGTAATATGAGTGCCTATGGAAGCAGAAGACAGAATGGCTTGCAAACGTATAATGTTCTTGATCATGTGGCCTGCAAACTGCATGGTACCTTAAGGCATATTTGTGTTCTCCCTCAACTCCAGATTGAAATAGGAAGGTTCCTCTATGCCAGTGGTGGCAAACCTATGGCATGCATGACAGGAAGGGCATGCAGCACCCTCTCTTCTGGCAGGCATGCCGTCGCCTGCCCCCCACTTGCTCACTTGCTCACCATCCTGCCCCCCTACCAAGATTATTATGGGATTTTATTGGATTCCGTGAATTATTCCTAGTTGGCTGAAGCCACAAGGTTGCAATGTCCTTAGGTTTGATCTTGTCTTTTGATTTTCCAAAGACTTTGAGCCCAGTTTTGCTTGGAATAAGATGAATGTTTGAGTATCTTTTGATTTGGATTCCATTTTATTTTCCTGTGATAACAAGTTTGGAGATGGGCCACAATGGAAGGAAAAATATACATGCTGCTGCTGCTGGAGGCCAGCATCTGTATTAGAATTCAGAAATAAATTAATCTGCTTTGTATATAATCTTCATAAATGTCACTGTCAGTTCTCTGACTGGCTTATGTGTAGCTAATTCTTAAGGCAAAACGGCATCATCCATTTTATTTAGAGCAGACTGATAGCAAAGCAATTATTAGCAAGTCATTTGGTTATGAAGATTATTTTACATGCCAGCAACTAAAAACAAGTGTACTGTAACAGATTGCAAAAGGCATCTATTCAGAATGACCACAAAGTCATTGCAGATGTACACCAGAGCATCTGTGCTGCCTTCAGGCAGTCATTTATATACATTAGTGAAGCCATTAGGTCTCCCTTCCATTTTTCTCTTGCAGCTACACAAATGCAAATATTTTCCATGCCAAGTGTTATTACAATACATTTTGTGCATCTGCCATAAAAGAGGAAAAAAATTAAATAGTTAAAATATATGATGTGTGTGTTGAGCAACAAGGTCAGTCAGGAATTCATAAGATGAGTCTTCCTCTGAATTTCAAATAGTCTTTTGCTCTTTGTTCTTCCACAAAGTTCCCATCTTTCAAAATATTTTTTTCTTTTTCTTAACCTAAATGGAATGCATTCACATATGTCTTCTCTTGCCCTTGTCTCTGTATTCCTTTTCTCTCTGTATTCCTTTGCACCTCTTTCAATATTGTACGCTTTTCTATTTTTTCTACACAGTGACAGTGTTACACAAATAATGCAATTTATTAAAATAGCAGAACAATATTTTAAGAAGAATTAATGCCATCCCCAACTGATCAGGCAGGGATGTTTCAACGGCTGGTGTGCCCCACCTGCCATCCTCTCCTTGGGGGATCTCCTTCCCCCGTGCATATTGGTGAATAACCCCAGGAACAGACCTAAAAACCAAGACACCAAGATTTTTTTAGTTTGGCTGTATGATCTTTTAGCACTTTAAAGACTATTAGAACAACGTTGAGAGCATAAGCTTTCCTGGACCAACAACCTCATCAGACGGGGGAAATTTAGTGTTCTAGGATGCTTCCACCCTGTCTTGGAGCATGAGCCCCATGTTGGGCATCACACAACATTGTGTGATTTCCGGCAGAGGCCCCACCCCCAACCAGGGTGGAAGTGTTGTTGGACACTTCCCTCAGAACACGAGAGGCTTCCTGTGTTGTGCTGGCTCCAATGGAGCTAGCACAGGACCTCACTGGGAGGGCAACACTTTCCCCATGTGATAGAGAAAGTGTCGCCAAGAGGGAGCGATGTGCAGGATGCTTCGTCTGACCTTTCTGATGAAGTCCTTATCCATTTCCTCTAAGTGAAGATTAATGTATCTCTATTTTCATTCTATACATTACTAATTTTGCATTGTATTCAACTGTGCTTTCATGAATCAAGACTTGTTTCAATAGCATTGCAATGAAAATGATAACTAACTACAGTTAGATGGATCATTAAACTAAAATATTCAGATGAAGTGGTGGCTTGTGTTTTCTCAAAAGTGAAAGTTAAGCTTCTAAACTTTTCTTCACAGTTTCACCAAGAAAAGTGGGAAGGGATATATGAGCCCAGCATTCACCGCAGCTAATCCCTGTCATAATAAACTATGGTTTATTGTGATGTCTTAACACAGCCCCTCTCTTTGGTAATAAAAAAAAACCTTGCTCAAGACTTAATCATTATCTATCATGCATGATTTGTGAAAACTGACCTATCAGGCATCTTATTCTCTATTGTAATTCTTGAAATGTTAATACATCAGGGCATGTTAGTACAAGGGTGAACCCTAGGGCATGAGATATATAGGATGAAGTAAAGAGCTTCCTTGCTCTGTTAACCTTTGTAACATTTATACTGTATCACAGAAACAAAGGATGAGGTTATCATTTCAGTACAGCTTGTATAATTTCTGGAGAAAGCACAATACCTGGCTGGATGATGAAGATGAGCTTTTAAAAAAACCCAATTTTTATATACCGTATTGTTGAACTTGCATACAGTATATGACCTCGAAATTAATCCCAAAGCTTTGTCAACTGATTGGGGGATTCTGGGAACTATCAAAACAAATAGCTTAGGAAATACTAAATAATTTGACGAACACACATGGCGAGAAACCATTTGGAATTTCAACTGAAACAGACTTATGGGCTTTATGGGATTTATGTAAACAGTGATTTACCATTCAGCATTTAATTGTTGTTTATTTGTTCAGTTGCTTCCGATTCTATGTGACCTCATGGACCAGCCCACGCCAGAGCTCCCTGTTATCCTTCACCACCCCCAGCTCCTTCAAAGTAAAGTCAGTCACTTCAAGGATACCATCCTCAGCATTTAAGACAGTGTGTTTACTCTAGTTGGGATAGCAATTGGATCTAGACTGTGGTGGACAAGCTGAATTTAAGGTGCTAGTGATGTTGTATAGACCCTTAAGTGACTTGGAACTTTGGTACTTGATATATATTATTCTGATGACTGCTAGAAGATCCTCCAGTGTGTTCAATTTGTGGTTTTGGAATGCCTTTGCATTGTAGTCCTGATTGGTGTGGATTCTGGCTTTATTTTGGCAGCAAGCTGAAACCATGTCTTTTTATTAATGCTTTTAAAGTTTTTAAACTTGGTGTATTTTTAATATCTATTTTAGAACATTTAAGTTATGGTATCTTTTTATCTAAAAGCCTTTCAAAGCTAATTTTATTGTACCCACTCTCAGGCCTTGTGACATACTATGGGAAATAAATATTCTAATAACATAACTAACTAGATCAACCTCTGAGACATATTTTGACATTCTTTCGTTCACACAAATATGAGTAGAAATTGGGAGTTTCCTCATAATTCCACGCAGGTGTAGTTATACTTTCCCAGTTAATGAAATGCCCATCTGCCATTCCAATTTAATTAACCCTGCATTTTCTCGTTGCAATTTAAGCAGAGATTACTAAGCATTCCAGGCTTCAGATACACTTTCATTAATCTCTAAGAAGTTTGCTAGAATATGCCTGATAAAAGCATGCCTTCAAAGTAGCTGTTTTACTAAATTAAATTATAAAAATTATAATAGTGTACATTTGTAAGTTATGCTGTTCCATGATCGAGGTAATTATGAGTATGTCTACAAGCCAAGCATCGTTGTTCCTCATAGCAGTAAATGACAGGCATAAAATCACTACGATGTCCATGAAATATGGAAAGCAATAATAGGCAAAAAAGCAAAATGCCTTATCCAAATCCAGTAGCTGTATCAAATGACAATTTCTATATCTTGTTCCACTGTAGTAGATTCCTACTGGAATATTCAAGTGAAGTTTATGTTTTAAATGGAAGTGTATTTGTTTGCGGCTATGATGATGAAGCTGGGATAGGATCAAGGTTTTATTTTCAAAATTATTAGAATGGTCAAAAGAAATAGAACAAATTAAGGACTGCATGGTCAAATGGGCTGCAAATATTGGTCACATAATTAGACTAGACGACTGGGAAAAAGTATGCAATAAAAAACTAAAATACACAACACAAATTGACAGAAAAAACATTTCAATGCATAGAAACATGTATAATTATTGTATGTATGAATTTAGCACCAAAACATTGCAATGTATTGAAACAGCTGTTAATCCGGGCAGGAGGCAGACTGCGTTGGATAATACAGAATGTTGGATGAGCGAAGGTTGGATAAGCGAGACTCTAATGTAGTGTTAGTTAAATGCTCTCTGCCAGACATATCTAAATTGTTGTTATTAACTACCATCAAGTCAACTTTACCTTATGGCAACCTTGTGAATGGGAGACCTCCAAGTCATCTTGCTATCAACAGGGTCAATGAAGAGGGTCAATGTTTTTATGGATTGAATATTGTTTTTAACTTGGAATGACTGTGTATGTTGCTGATGGAACTGTATTTTAATGTGTTTTAATGTATTTGAATTGTTGTGGGGTTTTTTTATACTGTATGATGTGGCATCGAATTGTGCCGTACTGTAAGCCGCTCTGAGTCCCCCCTCGGGGGTTGAGAAGAGCGGGGTAAAATCCTGAAATAATAAATAAATAATATAACAGCTCTGCTCAGGGCCAAGACTTCATTGATTGACTGTACCTCTTTCCTATTGTCTTCTATCTTACCAAGCATTATTGTCTTTTCTAGTGAGTCATCTCATCTCATCTCATGATAAGTACCAACATATGACAGTCTCAGTTTAGTTATTGTGGCTTATTCTAAGTGAGAATTCAGGCTGGATGTATTCTAGAACCCATTTATTTGTCTTCTTTGTTTCTGTAGAACTCTTTTCTGGCACTACATTTCACATAAATTGATATTTTTCTGTACAGGTTGACTCTCCCTTATCCAAAATGATTGCAATTACAGGTTTTGTGGATTTTAGATTTTTTAGATTTCTGGAATTTTTGTATTTGCATATTCATAGTGAATTATGGGGGCAACCCCAACTGAGTTTTTCTCATGGATCAGTCACTCCACTACAGATTGAAATTAGATGAGGAAAGGGAATGGGGGTGACTGGGTTCTGCTGCTGGACTTACATAACTCCTCTCTAAAAAGCAGCTGTCAGGAGAGGGAGATGTCCAAACCCATCCAACTGCCATGGGCTCAGGGGATGTTGCAGAACCCCCAGTGCCTGGCCAATCCACCTGTCCTCCTGCCTGTTTCCAGGGCAGTTGCTGTGCCATTGACTGAGTGGAAGAAGAACATACTGTGGATTGGCCCGAGCAAGAAGCAGGAATGATATTTCTCCATATACCTTCCAGAATCTTTCAATTCACTTCAATAGACAGAGTTTGGTCCAGCAGGCACAATAACAATACTTGGGACTAGGAGGTTTGTTTCAGCCCTAGACAAGACAAGACAAAACAGGTTGGGGAAGTTGTAATTTCCCAGGATAATTTTTTGTCCATAGAACAGATCTTCCGATTATTATCTATGTCAAAAAAATTTGTTTCGTAGAATAATAAACAACGTAAGAACATACTGTCATTGTTAATTGTTAGAAGTGAAGTCAGTCAATAGATATATGACTTTATCACACCACTCATGTTAGCATAGATAGTGGATACATAATATATTGTGTACCTTTGATATTATACCTTCCTTCAGTAGCATGGATTAAATTATAGTAGCAAATAGACACATGACACTTCAAAACAAAACATCTAATAAATAATCAGTTAAAATAACATAACATAAATTGAAGATCATATACCGGTATATTAAAAACAGTAGATTCATAATTTAAAAACTCATAATTTTAAAGCCATTTGTATAGGCCTGCTGAAAGAAAGGTCATAACTTTGTAACTTTGTTCTTAGATTATGTATCTGATTAATGTGGTGAGAGAGAAGTCTGGAATTCTGGGTTGCAGATTACAGTTAAACCACAATTGGAAAGCCTGTGACGTGTTTCACTTCTGCTTGCAGAACAATTGGGCTGCTTGCAGAAACATGCACAACTATGGCTGTTCCTGACATGCAAGTGTGGTCAATCCATACTGAGTTGCCTAGTTATCTCAGCTGATCTTCCAAAATGTATATTCTGTCTTGCTGCTGTTTTTCCTGATCAATATTTATATATACAGGGCTTTTCAAGGCATGTTTGTATTTAGCAGTTACGTATATTACTGGCAGGCAGGAATTCACCATAAGAAATTGGAAACACCCTATGCCGAAATGTTTCCTCATGTGATTATTAAGGAGAATTGCACAGCTAAAAGTTATTAGATTTGGTATCTTAAATGCCTTGAAAAATCATTCAGTAAAACAGGATAAACCAGCCATTTTGCCTACAATACCCTTAATGTTTACTATTAATCATGTGGCCTGGGGATGCTGGGAAGGGTAGGCCAAGCCATATGGAGGGCTAAATGGTGTCACTTTTGACGTACATGCATTTGGTACCAAAGATGCAGGATTGCCAGGACAGGAGCATCTCAGGCCATGAGATTTCAGGGCCCATATCTCAGACCTGGAGGTGGTGCCTGGCAATGGTTTTAAATTTGACCAAGTTAGAATCCATCACAATTGTATTGGAGCATGCAAAGAATCAGTGAGTGTGTATGTGTCAAATCTGTATACCTTTATAAAACGGAATGTTTGTATGTGTGTATGTGTGTATGTGTGTGTGTATGCGAAGGGCGGAAGGGCGGATATGTGGCAGCTATTTGCATAAAGTCCTTTGATTGGACAGCCTCGCCACTCCAAATTCTAAGGCCAAAATTGATAGCCACTGATTAGCCAGCACCATTCAAACAACAGACAGAGGGCCAGCAACCCAGAAGCCACTGATTTCTTCCACTGCCAGCAACCCAGAATCCAGGCCTTTACATTCAAACAACAGGATTTCTTCCCACTGAGGGGAAAAAGCTGAGGGGAAAGCCAGCAACAAGCAACCAAACAGAATCCAGGCCAGGCCTCTACATTCAAACAACAGGATTTCTTCCCACTGAGGGAAAAAAGCCAGCAACCCAGAATCCAGGCCTCTACATTCAAACAACAGGATTTCTTCCCACTGAGGGGAAAAAGCCAGCAACCCAGAATCCAGGCCTCTACATTCAAACAACAGGATTTCTTCCCACTGAGAGGGAAAAAAAAGCCAGCAACCCAGAATCCAGGCCTCTACATTCAAACAACAGGATTTCTTCCCACTGAGGGGAAAAAGCCAGCAACCCAGAATCCAGGCCTCTACATTCAAACAACAGGATTTCTTCCCACTGAGGGAAAAAAGCCAGCAACCCAGAATCCAGGCCTCTTCAAACAACATTCAAACAATTCAAACAACAGGATTTCTTCCCACTGAGGGGAAAAAGCCAGCAACCCAGGCCTCTAATTCAAACAACATTCCATGCAGGCCTTTTTCCATTTTTTTTTAACCCAGAATCCATTCCATGTTTTCCATTTTTTTTACTACTTTCTGTTTTACAGGCCACAGGCGGATATGTGGCAGCCACTTTCACAGGCCAGGGCGGATATGTGGCAGCCACTTTCACAGGCCACAGCGACCAGCGCGGGTGATGGACCTGCACCAAACTTGGTACACATAACCCCCTATGGCATGACCCACGTATTATGGGATTTGTAGTACTTTCCAAGACTTTGGTTCCCACAGACCACTGAGGCCACCAAAAAGGACCAATACAGACCACACTCAGCACACACAGCCCCCATGACCCACTCTACGTCCTGGTGCAGTTCGGAGGAGGGTGGGCCATGGATGATGGGACTTGAAGTACCTCTACTCACTTCCAAAGTCCGCTGCAACCCTCATCCAATCACTGATCGAGACCAAACTTGCCATACATAACCCCCATGACTGCCTTCACGTCCTGGTGAGGTTTGGGGGAGGACTGACAATGGATGATGGGATTTGTAGCACTTTTACACCCCTCTGTTCCCACAGACCACTGTGGCCCCCAATAAACACCGGGAAAGTCCACACTTGGCACACAGAGCCCCAGTGACCCACTCTACATCCTACTGAAGTTTGGAGGGGGACAGAACATGGATGATGGGACTTGCAGTACCTTCCCTCACTTCCCAATCCTGCTACAAACCTAATCCAATGACTGATCAACACCAAATCTGGCACACAGAGCCCTCATGACCCACTCTACAGCCTGGTGCAGTTTACTGTGAGATGGACCATGGATGATGGGACTTGAAGTACCTTCACTCACTTCCGAAAAACAATGCATCCCTCATCCATTCACCAATACAGACCAAACTTAGCACACAGAGCCCCCATGACCCAATCTACATCCTACTACACTTTTGGGGGGACGGGAC
This sequence comes from Anolis apletophallus, assembly GCA_030556195.1. Taxonomy (NCBI): domain Eukaryota; kingdom Metazoa; phylum Chordata; class Lepidosauria; order Squamata; family Anolidae; genus Anolis; species Anolis apletophallus. Next base: position 169,613,511 of record JARBWK010000003.1, on the reverse strand, counting down.
ACACAGAGATGATGGGACTTGCACTACCTTCAGTAATTTCATGATACCACTGCAATTCCCAATAATGATGGATCAAGACTAAACTTGGCACACAGAGCCCCCATGACCCACTCTACATCCTGCTGCACTTCTCAAATGACCCGGGCAGGGCCGGGTCCCCAAGCTAGTATAAAATAAGATGCATGAAGCTGATTGGTTGGGAAATGCCTGGGCAGCAAGCTGAGCCTGGGACTTTTGGTTATTGTTACATTTTTGTTTAAGATTGAGCTATGCAGGTGCTTCCAGAGAAGCAAAGAGAGACAGATTTTGGAGTGTGCTCTTGCTTCATGAGTTGCTAAAGGAGTTTCTCCACACGGACAAAGAAAGACAATTTTAAATCTCTCATAAAAGGACATTATGTGAATTGATCACATTGTACATATGTTGTCCTGAATTACGAAGAGTTCTTTAAAGTGTTATTTACTTGTTTACTACTTGTTCTTTACTGTTCACCTGTGTGGCATATTATCTTTCTCCGGCAAGGCATTGTGTGGGCTGATCAAATGTGAACTACATGTGGTTTATTTTATATTATGCCACAAATTGTTCAAGGTATATCATTCATTTAAACAAAGAAACAACTTATCAAGGAGATACTTTGCTAGACAGAGGCATCAGAAAGACGGAGAAAGGCAAGAAAGAGAACTAGGAAGAAGACATAAGCAGGAGATGCTCAGGGGAGCTAGTGAGAGAGAAGGAAAGGAAAAGACATTTACTAGATGTGTAATGGGAAGAGAAAGAAAAAGAATTAAAATACAGAATTAAAAGAACAAAAGTATCAAGTATCTAAACAAAGATGAAGAAGTAGAGTCATATTAGGTTGTTGTTGTTCTTAACAGCAGTGTACCCACATGAATCTTAGATTAGGAAAGTAAATTGTATTGTGGTTTCATCCATTTTGGGTAGGGTGGGGAAAATTGGAATGAAAGGGGGGAAATTAATAGTAGGATACAACAGTCTCAAGACAGCAATCCTTAAATGCAATAACTCTTGAAACAGCACAGCATTTCTCCATGTTGACCACTGCCTTCCACTGACCCTTGTTCCAGTCACAGTTAAAAATTTTAAGAGAGAAAGGAAACAGCCGATTGGACACCCCGGAAAGGGAAGAACAATTGCCTTAAGTCAGTCAGCAATTGTGAGAGAACAACAAGCAAGTAAACTGAAAACTAATCTTTTCAAGGTAGCATCTTTACCCTGAATTTTCCTTTTGGCCTGAGGTGTAAGAAAGAGAAGTTTGGCCCAGAGATATAAATTCAAGCTCAGATATTTACTAACTCTATGTAAGGGAGGGTATTGAGAAGTCTTAGATGTCAGATAATACAGTTGAGGAAAGGAACATAAGCTGCCTTGAGCTGAACCGTGAAGGTTAAAATGTATTGGGAGGCTATAATAATAAGTCTTACTTGTAATGGTGCTCCGGGCGACTTACATCCATTAAAAACAGATACATCACAAAACAGCAGATTGAGCCGTAAAAGGCTCTGCCAATCCAGTTCAGTCCCCGAAAGCCTGCGGAAGAGCCTTTTCAGGCCAGCTGAACCCAGTGTGGCCCTGAGCGCAGGCGGGAGGTTCCAGATCGTAAAATGTATTGGGACAGCTAACCGGCTATAAGAAAAATCCACATCTGATGCAAAATATTCAGAATTGCTTTATGTTTTTAAGCCATCTATTTTTATTAAAAATAACAATATGATACATCTGACAGAAAGAATACAAAGACAGTTGAAGATGTATGCCTTCACAGTTGGCATGTGAAGGCAAGCAAATATCTCAGTTATTCAGGTGTGGCTGGTCTGTGGTTAAAACATGAATAGGTTTAACTGGTTGCATCTTTGTATCCTTCATTATGGTAGAGATACTGTACCTTTTTTGCACATTCACTTTAAAGAGTGTGAAGCAATAATACTCAGTAAGTCAGTGGTAGGCTTATAATTTTCGTACCATGGGATGTCACTAGAGTACAGAAAGAGATAAAAGTATCCAATTGATGTTATGGCTTTTTTCAGTTTGCTCAGTGAAATCACAAAGAAAGCTCCCCCCTTTAAATCATATGGACAGAAATGTAGAGATGAGGTTTAGTAGAATATTGTCCAAATGTATATTATATTTTCCTTTTGTTATCTCTCTCTTTTTGTCATTGTGAGTCTACACTAATGCTTTTCATTGTTTTATCTAATGGAGAGTAAAGATGAATTTGAAATGAATGGTTTGTGCCCAGCCTACTTGAGGGACCTCCTTTCCTCCTGTCAGTCAGCCCACACGAGCCCTGAAATCATCAGAGGCTCATCTCTCGGTCCCACCACCATCATAAGTACGGTTGGTAGGAATGAGAGAGAGGACCTTCTTGGTAGTGGCCTGATGGCTCTGGAACTCCCTCCCCAAAGAGGTGCAATCGGACCCTTCATTACTGACCCTTCACTCCCAGGTGAAAATCTTTCTGTGGAAGCAGGCCTTCACCGACAACTCATAATAAGTTATGACTAGACAGCTAGTGATTATTGCTAAGACGCATCATGGAAGGCTATCTCGATCTGGCAAGGTTCATATTGCCAAAGATTTGGAGCTTATATATATTTAGTACAATGTTTTAAGGACAACCTCGGTGGCCTGAGGCCCAGGGATTTTTTTAATGATTAAGATAAACGTTTATTTTACCTATTTTTTATGGTTTATGCAATGTGTTTTTTAATTGTTTCCTTGTTTGGGTTGGGGGGGGGATGATGTTGTACTCTTGTTCTGTAATTGTACCATTTGTTTGCCAGAATGAGAGAAAAGTTGGGATAAACTGAGATTTTGATATACAATAATAAACTGTAGTCATTACACAAGTTCAGAGTGTTATGTATGTGGACAAAAGATTAAAATTCACCTGGTTTATCAAGCCATCTTGGTGGCAAGATATGAATCCATGGGGGATTAAATTGACCTCTGGTCCAAAAATACCAGAGAGTGACTTGCAGTTTCTAAATGAAACTGCAAATACTAGTTGCTTCTGACACTGACATCACACAAAAACAATGACTTGCAGTACAATATCTAGTGATGCCTTCCATATTGTGCCATAGGCAGAACTTTAATTCCATCTTAAATGCAATCCTTTTAGTGATATTTGTTTATACATTTAGATGCCATTAAGAAAATGTCAGGTGACATGTCTACCGTGTTAAGCATAATAGAAAACATGGTATCTATCATTGGTGTCAATCATAACAAATGCTATTTGCGGTGTAATTTCTGAAAGGTAAAAAGCAATTCTGAAGCTGAAGCCATCAAGGTGGAAGCCAACTTCATAGAGATGGTTTATGTCATAGATGAAAAACAAAATACAGTCCATATGACCTTGCCAGCTAGCTTCTCAGTCATGACATTAAAGACATGCCTTATTATTGTGATTTGAGTGGGTTATAAAAAAATCTGGAATGTGCCTTGGCTGATGCTAGTGCTGCTTATATGTTTTTGTATAAGACTGGACTTTTTTTAAAAGGAAGATCTACAGTTATTGCTGAGCCTGTAAATAACTGATTGACATTCTTTTCAATATCTGTTCAAATATTTGTTTTGTGCTCATAGTTTCTCAGACTTACAGAACTATGTGTCAGTGCCTGAAGTACTTATTAGTTCATAGGGATTGGTATGGTTTCTTTCTCACTGCTTTGTCCATTAATGGCTCTTTTTTTGGTTGCAGGTGGCTACTTATCACAGGAGGTCTGAGATAATAGCTGTCTCTAAATGAAATTACTCTTTCTCTGGCAATCTCAGCTGAATTTAATGGAGCTCATATTAGAGTCTCACATAAGCTCTATTAAAATGAAAACAGATGATTGGCAGCAGAACCTTACTTGTATCTTTTGGGTGGCAAGATACGTATGTATGTATGTCATTTTAGTAAAGAAAATTTCCCCTACTGTGTTTAAATTAATCATTTAGAAACCATATATTTTGAAATTGTGCAGAAAATAATTAAGAAGAGATAATCTGCATTCAGTCATACTTCTCAATTTTTTCCTGTAAGACTGGCATATCAAGAAATTTTATTCTGGGTTCTTACCACACCGAAACAGCCTTTTATAGTAATGATTTACAGATAAAATTTAAAGCCTCTATATTTCTGATGGAAACACTATTATGGCTTGGCATAGCATAACTGTGGGAATAAATGTTTATTAATATTTCAAAAGTCAGAATTCAGGGTTTGGAAAGTTTTTTCAGAAGCTCACTTCTAAGAGTCCTATTAGGATGATGATTTGAGACCCAGTTACAGATGGATGTTTTCAGCATGCTGTTATATTCATATTAAAATAACTTTCCAAATTCTGCTAAAACACTTACAATAGATATTTGTGGTGGTTTGAACTGACAAACAGATTGTTTGTCTTTTCCCCTTAACTGAACATCAGTTTCCTCCTCCTTACTGGTGTTGATATAAATATATATGTATAAGGGAGGGAATCAGATAATGGCAACAAAGTATGTATTGATTTTCATATATGAAATTCTGAAAGAGGCTTTCGCATAACAAATTCATCCAAAGCTAACTTCTAAATTATTGACATGCAAAATGGAAAAATGCATGGAACGTATAGCAAACTGAACTGTAGGAGTTTTGTGCTCTAATGATCAATGTCCTATCTGACTGATGGTGTGAAATGCACACTTCATATGAAAGCCTTTTGTGAATATACTGTATCCAAGAGGAATAGTAGGTATTGGGGAAAAAGCTATCTCCCATTAATTTCTCTAATCTCCTTTAGATAAATTCCGTGGTTTAAATATAGGTTGTATGAAGAATTTCTTCTTTCTATCTTTGCTGAATCTTCCGTTCACCTTCAGTGGGTGACTCCAGATTCTAGTATGATGAAAGACGGAGGAATAATAATACATTTTATTTATATCTGGCTTTATCTCCCCGGAGGGACTCAAAGCGGATTACAATACATATATGAGACAAACATTCAATGCCTTCTTACACATACAGTGAACAACGACATACAACAGAAGCAAAGGTGAAGGGATTTCCCTTTTTCCATCTCTGGCGTCTGGAAGCAATGCTCAACTCTGGCCATGGGGAGATGTTCTTGCCCTGTTTTCCATGGACATCTCTGATTATGTTGCCAGCATGTCTACATATCTCCATGGGGTGCCTTTTTTACCTTCCCGTTGACTACTAGGTTGGCAGGAGCAAGGGCTGACAGTCAAGAGCTCATCCCGACTTGTGGCTTTGAACTGCCGACCTTTCAGTCAGCAGCTTTCCTACACCTAGTGGTTTAGCCCGCTGTGCTACTGCGGTTGTGCTACTGTGAATAAACTGTATTTATCAAATGAAATAGAAATTCTTTTTCTGTTTTGTCTTCCCTTCTTTTATGTTTCCCCCCCGAAGCTGAATAGAAAAAAATGTAGCTGTTACTCATAGGAAACTTGATGCAATCCCTTGATCCAGGGGTTCTCAACCTCTGGGTCCCCAGATGTTTTGGGCTTCAACTCTTAGAATTCCTAACAGCTGGTAAACTGTTAGGATTTCTGGGAGTTGTAGGCCAAAACACCTGGGGACCCACAGGTTGAGAACCACTGCCTTGATATTTTTGTTTACTCTTTCTGCATGTTTACCATGATGTGACAGCATGTGATTATTTGGAATTCATTAAAAAATAACGGATGAGTGATTAGTGATATTAATGTACAGTTATTGTTGGGGTTTTTTTTGCCTTCCGGTAATTTGTGACATAGCAACCCTAAGGTGACCCTATCATGTGGCTTTCTTGTCATTACTTGTTCAGTGGTTTGCCACCAAATTTAAGAAGATGTGATATGTGCAAAGCCACCCAGTGAGCATTCACACATTGGCTCTCATTGGCATTCAGTGCAGTAATGTATTTTGCATTTGTATGCTTTAAATCAAGGGTAGGTGATCTGTTGTTCTCCAGATATTTTCAAATGAAATTTCTATCAGCTCCAGCTATTTCAGTTACTTAACGGAGATTATGGGATGTTAACTTTAATCTGCTGCTCTTTGAGATCTTAGACTGATCTCTATACTGCCATAATGTAGTTTGTAAGTGCATTATAGGGTTAGCATTGAAGGGGCATGCACTTTGCACTTTCTCAGGAGTCCCCTTCTGACCCAGGAGGATGAAGCGGAAGAAACACTCCAACCAGTTGAATATCCCTGAATATTACCTTTTATTTGCCAGTTGTGCAAATGGCGGCAGTTTGTGCACTAGATATAAAAGAACTACCGCACCCCAAAAATGGGGTCGTGAGGTTTTACTGTTTTACAGAAACCCAAAAGGCATATTTTGATTGGTTTTAATACAGTCTCTTCTTTATTGGCCAATGGTTACCCAATATATTTTGATTGGTTCTCTATGACTAGGCAAACAGGTGCAAAGCAACAGGAACTGGAATATGCTGGACTTTTCATATCTCTTTCTGGTGACCCTGGCTCTTGCTGAGATGCGCGGCTTATTTCTTTGTTGCAAGTGAAAGTGCAAGACTGCTGTGCAACAGTTTACAGCAGGGGTCCTCAAACTTTTTAAACAGATGGCCAGGTCACTGTTCCTCAAACTGTTGGAGGGCCAGATTATAATGTGAAAAAAGCATGAATGAATTCCTATGTACACTGCACATATCTTATTTGTAGTGCAAAAAAACACTTAAAACAATACAATAATTAAAATAAAGAACAATTTAAAGAACAATATAAACATTTTAGTATTTCAATGGGAAGTATGGGCTGATGAGATAGGATTGTTGTTGTTGTGTGCTTTCAAGTCATTTCAGACTTAGGTTGACCCTGAGCGAGGGCTGGGGAAATGACCTTGAAGGGTTGTATCCGGCACTCAGGCCTTAGTTTGAGGACCCCTGGTTTGGCAGTTTAATCATTCATCTAGTTGTAATGGCTGCCTTCTGTAACTACACCTTTGGCTGCATATGCTTTGCAGTTGGGACCTGGAGTCACACATAGCATTTATCAAATCTTATATATCCATGACTCCTTCAGCATCAGCCCATATACTGCAGTTTAACTGCATTTCCGAACTGCATCACATGGCAGCATAGATCCAGCCTTTGTGAGCAGCAGCTGAGCTTTGAGGGGCAATTGTTATTTGAACGTGGGTTTTTTTAAGGTGCAGGGGCTTTAGGGAGGGTCAGGGGCCTGGAGGCAGGCTTTTTGTTATTCATGGGCTATATTTCTATATTGTGAGCTAGAGATACAAGTAAAGATTCAATGAGAAGCATTTTTGAAAAGGTGAGCTGCCTTATGAAGACCTTGAGCTAAAATAGTGGACAACAACAAAGCAACAGACAGTCAAAGGCATTCTGAAATGTATAGTTGAAGGCTTTCATGGCTGGAATCACTGGGTTGTTGTAGGTTTTTCAGGCTGTATGGCCATATTCTAGAAGCATTCCCTCCTGATGTTTTGCCTGCATCTATGGCAGGCATCCTCAGAGGTTGTGAAGTCCTCTAGAGCAGTGTTTCCCAACCAGTGTGCCATGGCACACTAGTGTGCCATGAGCGATCATCAGGTGTGCCGCAGGAAATTAGAACCTCCAATACCCTTTCTTCCCCCTCCTGCCGAACACTTTTTCTTCTCCACTTGGGCTCCCTTCTTCCCAGCCTCACTCTGCTTGCTTTGCCTCGCTTTGCTCTGGGGCGAGTCTGCGCAGTAGCGCCCGCACGAGTCACAGCTTCCTCCCTCCCCCTCCCCTCTTGAACATGCTCACGCTGCCCCCTTGGATCAAAATGGCTGCAGAAGCGGAGGTGTAGAAGAAAAAGTAAGTGTTCGGCAAGAGGGGGAAGAAAAGGCATGAAGGAGAAAGGGAGGAAGAGGTCTCTGTCGAAAGCTGGCATGGGCAAACTTGGACCTTCCAGGTGTTTTGGACTCCCAATTCCCACCATTCCTCCAATTCCCACTCCATTCAGGCTCTTTTCCTTTTTACCCTCAGCCATTTAAGAAGGAAAGGGCCTCAGGCTGTTACGAATGGTGGGAGTTGAAGTCCACGGCACCCAGAGAGCCAAAGTTTCCCCATGCCTGTTTTAGGGACCTTAAAGTGGTGAGCCTCCTACCAACATTGTGATTCTGGATAGAAAACAAACAACAACATAACATTACATTGTTTGAGTCCACAGTGCTCTCTGGGTGTAGGTGAACTACAACTTCCAAACTCAAGGTCAATTCCCAAGCAAACCCTTTCAGTACTTTCTGTTGGTAATCAGATTTCAATATGCCAAGTTTGGTTCAATTCCATTGTTGCAAGAGTTCAGGATGTTCTTTGATTGTGTGTTAACTATAAATCCCAGAAACTGTAACTCCCAAATGTCAAGGTCCATTTCCCCCAAACTCCATCTGTGTTCACATTTGGGCATATTGAGTATTCATGCCAAGTTTGGTCCTGATCCAACATGGTTTCAGTCCACAGTGCTCTCTGGATATAGGTGAACTACAACTCCAAAACCCAAGGTCAATGCCCACCAAACTCTTATAGTATTTTCTCTTGGTTATGGGAGTTCTGTGTGGGAAGTTTGTGTCTTTCTGCCATTCCTGCCAGGATATCTATGTTGTGTTCATCGAAACAGGCCCAGGTTTCACACTGAGTGTATAAATACATTTGAAAACATATTAAGTATATGTATTACTGTGTTAGAGTGTCATTTTGTGTCATTTTGGTTGGTGGTGTGCCCCAGGATTTTGTAAATGTAAAAAGTGTGCCGCGGCTCAAAAAAGGTTGGGAAACACTGCTCTAGAGAATGCTTTTAGAACATGGCCATACAGCTTGAAAAACCTACAACAACCCAGCATTCTGCAGTATCTCCCTTTTTCCCAAGGGAACTTAACAATTGGGGAGAATTATACTTTTGTTTTCTAATAACTCTGGACTGCATGTTCTGTATGCGCTGAACTTGTCCAAGGTCTTACTTTACCTACATACAGGAGTCCCTTATTCTCTTGCCAGAGCTTTTGAAAGCGGCTGGTATCTTTCCAAGGTTAAATGCAGAGAGGCATCTTAATGATTTGAACATCAATCCTGACTAGGAGGAGAAGAAAGAATCTTCACAACAACAAAAAGGGCTTGCCACAGTTTTGTACTGAATAACTACTGTGAATCTGTAACACAAAGAACAAGATAATAATTGCATGTTGGTTCATGTACAGATTCAGCGACTTTTGACAACCCTGCCTTATGACATCAATCTCAGTGTTTAATACAATAGTTTCAAATGGAAACTCTTGCAGGAAGCATTGTAAACAGAAGATTTAAGTATTAAGTGAAGGGTTTAGATTGATTGGGGTGGAGTCTTATACCAGAAAGTAGAATTTTCTATGTATTTGCTTTTATATCTTGATCTTCCATAGTTGTATCATAGAAAGGCAAGAAGGAACCTCTGTATTTACTGGAGAAAAATAGCTGTGTATATATAGATGTTTACAGTGAGAAACACAGTTTTGAATCCTCAAGTTTGAACTTACTGAGTGATTTGTCCTATTATTATTATTATTATTTACTGAAAAGTCTTCCAATACATTCCAAATAAAAACATACTAGGATAGATATGGGAAGCACAAAGAGGTAATTTGAAAGGGGCAGGGGAAAGGGAAAGTGTGTAGCGGGAAAGGGGGGAATAGATAAGGAGATATTTTGACTTCCGTTTTTCTTCCTTTCATTATTTATTATTATTTATTTTATTTCCTACATTTGTAACTCGCCCTTCTTACCCCCTTGTTTAAATCTTCCTTCTTTTATAATCACTTCTTAACAATTCTATTGTCTCACTTTCCCCTTTTCTGCCAATGTCTATTTTGTAATTTATTTATCTGTCTTCTATTTTGTGCTCCAAATATTCTTCAAAACGATTTTGCTGGTATTCGTCTTCATCAAAAATGTTAATCTATCCATGTCTTTTATCTCAGTTATTTTATCTAGCCAGTCCTCCTTAGTTGGTATACTTTCTAGTTTCCAAAATTTGGCAAATATTATTCTGGCCGCTGTTACACAATATGTAAATAATTTATCTTTGTTAATTTCCGGAATTACTTCTGTATCACACCTTCCCAGTGATTTGGCCTTTTAAAGCTGCCTGCATGTCACATTTATCTCACCTTTGTATTCCTCATTGTGGATTCAAGGTACCATATATAGATTTCTTTCTTCCGGTTTTCTTCTCTTTAGTAATTAATGTCAGACAGTAAGTCAGACGGAAAGAGTGTAACTGGCTTAAGACTAACCAGTAAGTGTCATGGCTCAGTGGAGGCATTTACTGGGATATCTTAGGTACTTGTCGAGTTCTCTTGCCTATCAGACCACACTGGCTCTCAAACTTAACTAGCCCATGATAAACATTACTACCATGATCATAGTCAGGTGTTATGTATTGCCATTCTGTTTGCTGTGTGAGGAAAGCTCCTGTCTCTGTATTGAGCACAGAGAGAAAGTCGGTGGTGGAGTGTCACATGCAAGGTGGTCCAGACAAAGTGAATACCCTGTTCCTAAAATAGCTGGATCTGAACTTCGGCTTCTCATGCTGCTGTCCAACAATTACATCTTTCAGGTACCATCCTTCCCATTAGCACCAAGTAAAGAGCATGAAGTGAATAGCTGCCTGACCTGAAGTCAAGTTCCTGCCAGGCACTCTGCTGGCATTGTTTCCTACCATCATGGAGCCCCAAGAGAAAGATCGCTGGTTCTGTTGCCATGACCAACGGCCGGAGGAGCCCTCTGATTTAGGGGTAGAGACTAAATTTGTCTGGTTCTGGAGTGTCAGACCTGGAGGGCCTATATCCGTCTCACTGAAAGATTTCAGATGTGACTGGCTCAAGGATGTTGGATATGGCAGACTCAGGTCTGGGGGGTCAAATATAGCCAGTTCAGGGACATGACCAAAGTCCTTTGTCTCCACTCCTTTTTCAGCTTTTCTGATTCTGACCTGACATAGAGGAGAGTTGTAGTGGCACATCCCTCTGCTGCCAACCTAGCAATATTTCATGCATTTTCCTGTAAGGAATTCCTTGTTGCCTATGGCTACCAGGTGAACTGTGAAGTACAAGTCTGAAAATAAATTTCATGTACTACCCAACTAGGTATGACAGTGAAGACTTAACCACTGTAATAAATGGTAGATCCCACTGTTTTGTTCTGTAGAAATATGTTGCCTTGTGTAAAATGTTCTATGTTTCCTTCCTAGCCCTTGGAGCAGGGGTGTGCTTGAGGAAGCCAGTGTGGTATCATGACTCAATGCGTGTTCAGTGCTAGAAAGGAGGATGGGCAAACTAGCTGTCTATGGGTGCATCTATACTGTAGAATCAATGCAATTTGACACTTGCCATGGCTTAATGCTATAGAATCATGGAAATTGCAGTTTGGTGTGGCACTAGTACTCTGGCAGAGAATGCTGAAGACCTTGGGAAACTACAACTCCCATGATTTTATAGCAAGCATGGGCAAACTGTAGCCCTCCAGGTGTTTTGGACTTCGTCCTCCAGGTGTTTTGGACTTCAACCCCGGCAGTTAGGAATTGTGGGAGATGAAGTCCAAAACACCTGGAGGACCAAAGTTTGCCCATGCCTGTTCTATAGCATTGAATTATGGTGGTTAAAGTGGTGTCAAACTGCATTAATTCTACAGTGTAGATGCATCTTATCTACATGGCAATGAATGTACATTATAGGTAAAGTAAAAATATGATCCATGGAAATTGTCTATATGGCTTCCAAATCCCCCTACCAGCATACGTTTTACCATAATGCCTGATAGTTTGGGAAAGCCTACTGTTCAGAATTATAGTCCTCAATAGTCGTCTGGGATTGTGGGGAAGAAAAGAAAGATACAGATAAAACCGGATGGTAGTAGCAATAAAAATTAGAAAACGAGAGGGATGACTCTTTTTGTGAGCATTGTGGGAATGAGTGGCTGTGAGAAAACAGAAAGCAATACCACTGTTGCTTTGATCTGATCTTGGTTGGTATTTCCTATGTAAAGTGTCTCCAATTTTGGAGTCATTTTTCTGAATGGAAATAGAAATGGAAATGCGGTGAGAAGTGAATTCCAGTAATTAGTAAAGTTCAGATTGCCTGAGCTGAAACGCCATTGAAGTCCATGCCATTGATTCCACAGGCTTTGGCCCTCCGAATCCAATGCCCGCTGTGCTTCATCTTCTTTTCAAGACTGATGCATTGTTGCTGAACCTTTGCACACTTCAAGATATTTTTAAAGTCCTGAATAGCACTTCAAACTCCCATAGTTCTTTTATCTCTCCTGTACGCTTGCGTGAACTGTTAGCACTGTGAAAAGAGAGGTTAGGCACACAACTGAGGAGAAAAATGACTTTTTATGTGGGTAGTTTCCAAGGCCAATCTGGCCTCTGTGAGAGTGAGCACAATCGACATAAAGATGTGCTGATGTGTCCGTGATGACTGATAAGGCAAAGCAGCCGGATATCAGAAGGAGCAACGTGACAACATTCAGAAAGAAGAGGGGAGGGGAACAACAATGGGTGAAAAGACCTTGAAAGATCACCTATTCTGCATTGCAAGCAAACTTAATTATTCACTGTCTAACTCAGACTGCTGCACAAATAACTCCGGCTTTTGTCTTATATCGCCCCAAACAGGCTGCAGGAGAAAGCAGTAGATAACATTTTGAAAAAGAAAAATAGATAATTGGTGATTTTAGTTGCTAAAAGGTGTTACTAATTTTACACAGTTGATGGGAGAGAGCATGGTGCTCTCCAAGGAGATTTCTGTGAATTTCCCTTGCACTTTGCATTCTCTTTCAAAGTTCTCCTTGTTTTTATTTTTTTGGGTTGTGTTTTAAAACTATTTTGTCTAGAAAGCTAAAGACAGCACCCAGTTAAATCAGAATGTCTTAGTCTAATTCATTTTCACTGAATTATATGGATGTTGTTGGCATCAGTCCAAGAGAAACAGATGGAATTATTATGCAAATTGTCATCACCTTGTGGTTTTTAAAAAATCATTCTGAATATCTAAATCCTGTAAAGATCCTAAGTGTAAATGATTTGCAAAATAAGGATTCGAAATCCTATGACTGTGGGCCAGCATCCTATTTAATTTCACAATAGTACTAATACTGCATGGTGCTTATATTTTCATCAGATTGGGAAGGGTTAGATGATAATTCAATCCTTATTATTATTTCACAACTTTATGACGTAAAGGAAAGGGGAACTAAGGAAGGGGAAAATGGGAGATAGTAAAAAATATGATATGTTGGTCACAAAGTTTTGTTAGTAAATTAGTAAATTTGTGTTTTACAGTACAGGGTATAATAATATATTATTTAATATTAGGTTTAGTCCACAAATCCTTTTATGATCTTCTTCTTCTGATTTTTTTTACAAAGTCCATAAAAGGTTTCCATTCTTTTTGCCATTTCTATGAGTTAGCTTGTTATAAAAGTAAATTTAATTTGTCTTTTTCAGCCATTTCAAAAACTTTTGTAATTCAGACATCTGTAGTTGGTATAGTTTGTTGCGTCCTTAATTTTGCATATTCAATTCTTGCTGCTGTTGTCATATAGAGGAAGATTCTTTCTTGGTGTTTTGGTATTTGCTTGACTAATAGTCCTAATAAAAAGGTTTCTGGTTTCAGTTTTATTTTGTTTTTTAAGTATGATTTGTATATCATTATGGATTTTTATCCAAAAATCTTTAGCTTTTGGGCAGGTTCACCACATGTGGTAAAAAGTTCCTGTTTTTTGTTTATATTTGCAATGCTCAAATGATAATTCAACCGTAAAAGTGAAAAAGTTGCAGGGAAGGAGAGTTAAGACTTGCAAAATGAGATTTAAGACTTGCATCCAATTTCTTTGCTTCTCAGGGATTCCAAACATGCACGTAATCTGCAATCATAACAATAAATAATGCTATTGACAAAGTCTAATCGTATGACAACAAAAGAGATGTTTTTTTTCTGTTGTGTTACACAGATCCATGGATTTGATCATAGAGCCAACAAACTCCATGCGCTATAAAATCAGACCGAAACAAAGACCTTAATATAGTTTTAGATCTGAAACCCTTTCAAATCACATACCTATTATAACAGTGATTCTACTTTAACTATCATGATTCCATTCTATGTAGTTCTTGGATTTGATCTTTAGGAAGAGACCTTTAAAATGCTGTCTTAGAGTTCTATAACTACCAATCCCAGAATTCTGTAGGATGAAGCCATGGTAGTTCAAGATGAATCATAACACTATAATTGTGTAGTGTGAAAGAGCCCCTGAACCACCAAGCACTCCAGATGCCTACTAAACAAACACTACAGAAACCATAGTAAATTAAAATCTTATACACAGAGAGTTGGAAGAGACCACGTGAGCCATCTAGTTCAAACCCTGCCATGTAGGAAAAGCACATTCCGACTAATTCTGTCTAAAGTGTCTGAATATACACTTGATTTAAATGTTCTGTATAACATTTGCTCTATTTCTCCCCACTTTTCTGAAGAACATTTCATTTCTCAGACCTTGAGAGTCACTAGAACTTTTTCACTTTAGACAAAACTTTAAGACAGCTTTATATTCCTTGGGATGTTTGTGGTATAAATCTATGCCCTGCATATTCACAACAAGAACTTTTCTCAAAGAAGATAATGTATGGAATCAGAGTTTCTGAATTTCTGCTTGCAATGTAATGTCACATTTTTAGTTCCAAAACCAGGTAGTATCCCACTGTGTTGTTTACTGCCAAGCAGCTTGGAGCTTCTCTTATGTTAAACAGAGTATTTGATCCCTTGACTGCATCACAGGAGAGAAAGGAAATGTTATTCCTCCCCACCCCGATCACACTAGAGAAAAAATAAAATATTTTCTATTCATAGTGCAGCATTTTCAGCTTGTGTCATGTAGCTACTGCTTAAAGAGGCCTCATGAATAGCATCAATTCTTTGTCATAATACAAAAGAAATACTTTGTTCAGCAGAAAAAGGGCAGTAGGCCCTTGGTTTCTACTGCTGTTGGTTCCATGATCCTTGTGAATACCAAAATTCACAGATGATCAAGTCCCATTATATATGCAGTGGGGTATATAAAATGGCTAAAGGAGGGTTTGTTCTTTGGAAAAAAATAATAATTTAGCTGTGGCTGGCTGAATCTAGGGATACAGAATCTATGGATACACTAGGCTGGCAGTATATCAAGTTCTGAGGCTTTTGGGTTGTAAAACCAGTAGTGGACAACATCCAGCACTGGTATGAGAGCCATGAATGGAGAGTCTGTAGAGATGGATGCCAGATCAGAGTTGACCACTCTGGAAAATCTTCTCATGGATCCAGAGGTGGATACTTTGGAAGCAGGGGGTGAGGTCATGGATATTCCCGAAGTGAGGGAGACAAGCTACGGTGGATGCTATGACAACCAAAGTGGAGATTATGATGGTTCTTGGGGCAATGACAGAAGTCAGGGAGGCTATGATGACTGCTACTCTTCAGGAGGCTCTTACAAAGACAAATATGATAACTATGACATGGCTCATATGTATCTTAGAAGAGATAAAACATTTTAAAACATGGCACATGCAGAAATGGAGTAGTACAACAGAGTCTTCAAAAATGAATGTAGAGGGTCTTTCTGTGACCCTGGGTCACATTTTACCAAGCTCGGGTGTACTTTTTTAAAACCTGGGAATAAGTCTCCTTACATGGAAATTACTTTTGACTAAACATATTAAAATTATACTGTCACTATGGTTTCCAGTTCTGTATCATGCCAGACCCTGAGGATGGACTCCAGGACGGAAGTTGAGTTGTAGCTCCTAGTAATGTCATGCATTAAGTACCAGCCATAGTTGTTCATATCTTGTCATTTAAATATAGACACATAGAATACATTTTCCTTTTTGGAAAATTTAAGAGAGAAATTTGCAAGTAATGGCAAGAAATCAATTAAACCTAGCATACTATAGCAAGCTCTGCTCTTCTATCAGAGTTGGAAATTTCTATAAGTCCTATTTTTTTCCTAGAGCTGAATGTCCCAAAACTGAAAAATTTTCACCTTTGTTCCCCACCCATGAGAACTGGAGACTCGGGCTAGGCGCTGAGCTCTCACGATTCTGTCATTTGTTTTCTTCTCCTTACAGCTATACAGTTTGTTAGCAATCGAGTTCTGATAATTAGTTTTCTGGCCATCAAGCTAGATGAAAATGTAGAAAGGCATGCTTTAAAAACCAGTCACACTTTGAATTTTTAATTTGCTTTTTGAATGATGCTTTGCAGAGAGGGAAAAAAGATGATTCTCAGGTGTTTGTGCATGCCATGTTTGAACTGTGGTGACACATCTCTTCAAAATAGTAGGAGAGACAATTGGCCACAGTTCAAAGATGCTATGTGCAATCACCTGGACACCCCCCTCTTCCTTTACAGTTTTCTTGCTCTGAAATAGTTTACCTCCTGGGGAATAATTGCAAAGGGAATGTAATTTCGTTAAATTGCAGAGTCCACCAAACTGCATGGCCTGAGTTTAGTGTGTGTGTGTGTTGCGCATTTCACTTGCCTCCCACACAGCAGTCTCATCAGCCCTAGCCCTAGAAGTACTCTCTGAATTATGTTCTTGTTATGTTATTGCCATAACCTTTTCTATTATTTCAAACTTTAAAGGCATTTCTTTCAAAGCTACATCAAAACCTTGGAAAATATTTCATCCTCACATTTTTCCTGCCCACAGGAAGGAGCGGCTGCTTAGATGTTCTCAGTGCAAAGTTGCAAGATACTGTGATGCACGCTGCCAGGTAATGGTCATTCTAATATAAAGTGCACCTGCACAATGCATGTATTTTAACCTTTCAGCTTTTTGCACACACCCCACCTTAAACCTTTGGTAAGGTCTGTCCAATTAGTTGTGATAACTAGCAAGAACTATGTATATATCTGCAGCGGTAAAAATCCATAGTATTGGATATTGGATGACAGGTTCTGAGGCCTTTTTTTATGTACATATGTGAGTTTTAAGCTTGTAATACCACTTTTGAATGCATTGTATAAACCAGCCCCCATGATTCCATAGCATTGAATCAAGGCAATTAAAGTGGATTCGTTCTGCAGCATAAAACCCGAAGGTTTTCATTTTAGTTGCTAGAAGCTTTGGTGTTCTAACATTTGTTTTAAAATTTATTTATTTATTTGGCACATTTATATTCTGCCATTCTCACCTTGAAGGGTGCTCAGGGTGGAGCGCAACATATTTAGCAAGCATTCCATGCCGGGACATAAATAACTATAAATATACACAGACATTAAAATCAGTTATATCTACTTTAAAATCAGTTGTTTAAAAACATCTCAAGACATTATGTTGGATTCTTAGCCGGCAGCAACTGTAATGCACATCTTTTATGGCCAAATTACAAAGAGTGCACTATTTGCCACTGCACATTACATTCAACAGCAAATACTTTTTTTAGTTTAAGGGTTTTGAAAATTGAGGTGTGCATTAGTTTCAATGGTGCTTTAGACTTTAGTAAATATTGGTAATTGTTTTATTTTTCCAAAGAGTCTACAGATAAAGATAAGTAAATGAGGCAGAACAAAATATGTGTGATTTGCTGGTTTCTCTTTAGAATTTTCTGATGACTTTTCAACATTTTTTCTTAGAGCTGTTTATATCCTTGAGAGTCTTCCATTCTTAGTTCTGCCCATTGCATCTCAGCATGTTTTGCGGAAAAGATGCTGATGTAGCAGTTATCGCAGTAGCTCTGGCCTTATGTGTCCAAGAAAAGTAAAATTGTGACTGTACAATTGTTATTGTTCTCTTATACATAACACACACCTGCCAAGCAAAAGGAGGTGGAAGTGAACCCTGGAACAACTGCTGTTAGACCTGGCAGTTAAGTTAAAGTAGAATAGCTGTAGACAAATAAATTCGACTGATGCCTTGTTTTCATAGCAGCAGGTGCAACTATACCAATAGGAATAGGAATGTGCCCATTTTCAGCCTGCATATATTCATCCTGTCTATGGAACCCCACTGGCAGTGAACACAACTGTCTTTCTAATATGAAAATGCACCACTAATATGGAAAAAAAATGAGAAGCATGATTTCATGTGATGTTGTGTCTTTCATCTCATCATCTCTTTCCTGGTTACATAAACGGTTGATCATGTTGATGTCTCTTTTAGTATATTTTGAAATTTGTCTCAGCATTTATTTTAAGAACAAAAGATGTCAGTGCAGGACTGCCTTCAAAGAACAATTTTGATTGGCTCAGAAGAAACATGCCAGGGTTTTTTTTTACAATAACATTATTCAGAGTTATGTCTTAATGATTACAGGCATTACTTTTTTTAGGGTAAGGTATACTAGATTTGTATAACTTTTCTGGATAATTTACGCTGCAGTCATACAGGGTGTTTCAGAATGATGAACCAATTTCAAAGCAGTATATTTCATGATGGCAACATGTTATAATTACACAAAAAGTTACCAACAATTTAATGAGCTACCAAGTTATCAAGTTTTATTAACCATTTTAACCAGAAACAAATCTAAAAAATAACCCCACATATGGAAAATATGTTGCGGAGTCACCATCTTGTGAATGACTAAGTTTAGGGGCTGAGTGTGCTCTAAGAGAGACATTTAGTGGTTACCATTTGAAACTATATGCCTCATCCTTTCAAGTGGTAAGAGTTTTATTCATGAGTGGTTCATGGTTGCAGAGATATAGTGATTTTAAATCACACCATTGTTTTGAACCACATTGTAGTTAGACTTAATACATGGCAATCATTCTATAATTCTTGTGAAATAGTAAAGAGCAATCACTTTTACCAGCAAACTGAGGCCTTTGCAGTAATACTTAGTAATACAGAAAACACATCTAAGAAACAAATTAATTTCTATTTTCCCTACCTTATAGAAAGAAGCCTGGCTGGACCACAAACGGGAGTGCAAATGTATTAAGAGTGTGGAGCCTAACTTTCCACCAGACTCAGTTCGGCTTGTGGGGAGGATCATTTTCAAATTAGTAAGTAAACTAATTTGTGAGTGAATGATAATTACTAAAATATATGCTAATTGTAAGTGGATTGCCCCAACATCACGAATACTCTCAGCCATGATTGTTCATGGAAGAAGCAAGGAAAACTGGTATTCTTAGTTAAGAAAACAAAGTTGTTTGAACCTGCAATACATGGCATTTTGAAGACTTCAAAGACGTCTTTTGTCTCATGTCTGGATATTGGGGAAGATGTGTGGAAGTGGGTCATTTGCTTCTCTGTGGCTCTTTTCTTTGAATGGTTGCTCTCTACGTTGGTTGCAGTTAATGTTAGCTGCCTAACATTAAAATTGGTGATTGACCTTTTTCTGTCTGTTCCCTTATCTTATCTCTCATTTCATTTTGGTCATTTCTTTTTAGATTGTTTACTGGGAACAACAGCCTTGCATTTCAATAATATGCAAGCCACACTGAGAGCCATTTTTATTGAAGAGGAGAATTAAAACTACTTCAAAAAGAGATAGATGGATTGCTACACGGATAGACAGATAGATAACACTCTGCAGTATTGATCACATTCTGCAAGAGGGAAAAGTCACTTCCTTCTCACTTAAACCAGTTCTTTAGGATGTAAACAGTTATCACAGACAAATATTTCCATTAGGCCTATGATTCGTTTTCATTTTTTATATAGTTATATATAGTTTGGAAGTGTTTATTTATTTATTTGCTCTATTTGCATCCCGCTTTTCTCTACCTCAAAGGGGAGTCAAGATGGCTTTACGTTACATACATTACAAGTAAAGACATTACTTATATGTTATATTTGCAAAGTAACTGATTGCTTAGATTCCCCATATAATAGCATCTCCTATAGGGAGATGGAAGAGAATCTCATTTGAGGGAATTTTTGGCCATTTTTGTGTTGTTTTTTTAAAGCAAAATATGTTAGAAAAAGTTACTTTTAAAAGCAATGATCAGCAAATTACTTTTGAAAGAAAATGCTACAAGCTCTGATTAAATTCCGTCCAATTGTCCTGCTGAGATCTGCTTTATTTATTTATTTACTGCCTTTGTATACCACAATTCTCAGCCCTCAGGTGACTCAGGGCGGTTTGGCATTCCCTACTAAGATTCACATATATGCCTATATACAAACTAGTGCTGCAGTTATTCGAAATGGGTTTAGCGCTACAGTATGCATTCAGAAATAAGGATCCTTCCACACAGTTGAATAAAATACCACATTTTTCTGCTTTGAACTGGAATATATGACAGCATGGACTCAGATAACCCAGTTCAAAGCAAATATTGTGGAATCTTCTGCTTTGATATACAGGGTTATATGGCTGTGGGGAAGGGCCCATAGACTATTTTTTTTAAAGCTAACTCACCAGTCCTATATTTCATGCAATTTAAGTATTCCATGTTAATATGATTCCTGAGCATTACTTATTAAACATTACACATGCTGCCTAGTTAAAAATTTAATTCAGTGGGCTAATTAAAAAAACCTTTTACCAACTATTTGGACTCTGTTTAATGCTGCAAGGTATCAGTTTTCAAAACAAAAATTTAAAAATGAAAAGGGAGGAAATAAAATAAATGATCAATAGCTTACTTTAATAGCGTTTCAAATGCTAATAATGTTTTTCATAACATGGAAGTAAACTAGAAGCATTTTATGCCGAGGGATGTTATTTACTTTGATATGCAGGTGCATCGGGATTGTGGCAACTTTTAAAACAGCATTAATTATTAATCCCATCACATTTTCTTTCATTCATCTTTTGTGCTTTCAACAGTTAAGACAGTCAACATGCCCATCTGAGCAGCTCTACTCTTTTTCAGATCTTCAGTCAAGTAAGTGCCTGTTAGCAGTGTTTTTGTCATTTCCCCCCTTGCTTTTGCTTTGTAGCATTCTGACGTAAAATTTCCCTTTGGAATTTAGAAGATTTGACTGCATAATACGCACGGGAGAAAAAGTAGAACACATACAGGAACCGTTCTGTATTTTCAAAGGCTTTTCTTTGATTTTGAGTTGATTGTATTTTTTATATTCTTCTTTTCTAATTTTGCCTTGTGATGTTAACTCTGTAGCTACCAGTTGTTTACACAGTAGGCTCTTGGTATCTGCTGGGCTTTAGTTCCGGAACATCTGTGGATACCAAAATCCATTGAAAACATAATCTCATATATAAACTGGCAAACAACTCAAACAAATGCTAGAAAGAACCTGTGAATCTGTGAAAAGGCAGAAAGACTACATCAGGGTATGTTTTTCCATATCAGTATAGTGTTAAGTGTATGATAAAATCATGTACCGCTATACAAACATATTTGGTGGAATTAAAAATTGAATGCATTGAGGTCTAAATATGTAATAAAATATTTTATATACATTTTAAAGATTATTTCTATTGCTGCACACTTTTTCTGTTACAAAGTTGATAACAAAGACATACAGCAAAGTAATAATGCAGTAATATGGTGAAAAAAACAATGTCTAGACCAGGGGTGCCCACACTTTTTCAGCATGTGAGCTACTTATAATAAGTCAGAAAGATCTACCTACCTCCTCAAGGCTGGAGAGGGGAGGGGAGGGGGCGGGGCTTGGCACAGCCTGGCTCCGCCCCTAGAGCTAAAGCCAGAGGGGGTGAAGCCAGGCCGTGCCAAGTCCCGCCCCCTTTCCTCTGGCTTTGGAGCTCCCAGCAGCTTCTCCAGGCTTGAGGATGGCAATGCCAAGCCAGTGGTGACATAACTAGCACAAGGCTGTCTTGGCACTGCCATCCTCAAGCCTGGAGAAGCTGCTGGTAGAGCGGAAGTTAGAGGGGGACGGGGCCAGGCTGCGCCAAGCACCGTCCCCTCCCCTCTGGCTTTGGAGCTTCCAGCAGCTTCTCCAGGCTTGAGGATGGCAGTGCCAAGCCAGTGGTGGCATAGCTAGCACAAGGCTGGCTTGGCCCTGCCCTCCTCAAGGCTGGAGCAGCTGCTGGGAGTGCCGAAGCCGGGGAGGGGCTTGGCATGGCCTGGCTCCGCCCCCTCTGAGAAGCACCCCATCCAGCTGGGATCGACCTCCTTCAGTCTTGGGATCTACTGGTCGATCGCGATCGACTTCCTGGGCAGCCCTGGTCTAGATAGTTGTTTTCTGGTATTTTGGAGCAATGCTTCTTAAACTTTTCCTCTCACGACCCCCTTTCACCTGAAATGTTTTTATGTGACCCTGGGTAGATAGGTGTATAAAATAAGTATACAAATCAACTGCAAACATTAAGCAAAATCAGCAATTGCAAGGCCTGCTAAACAAAGCAGACTGATTTTCCTTTTTTATGAAGTACAGTTAAATATTTGCTGCATGTTGCTGTTAATAGATTCAGGCAAATGCCTAAAACATCCACCAGTGGGAATGCTAAACAAATGTTTCATGACTCCCTCCGCTCGCACACACTTTCAGTTACTGGACCCCAAATGGGTCCATGGCCCACAGTTTAAGAAGTTTTGCTGAAGCGTTCTCACCAATCCTTGTTTCCACTACAAGCCCCATTTTTCAAAATCCATTTATCACGGAGACAGAAAGTTATGTGGAATCTTCTGAACAAGGACATAGACAGCAAAACAAACACCACAGGAGTGGTAACTCTTCCTTCTGCTATCCAAAGCTTGCACGCACACACACTCCTGTTATGACTTATAAACAAATTCAACTTAAGAATAAATCTACTGAACCTATCTTGTTCGTAAGTTGGGACTGCTTGTAATAGACCAAGACATCAGATGCATTTGAGCCAGAACATTTCTGGAAAAGTGAGTTAGGTGGAATTGTGGATACTAGGCTTGGTTGATTAAAAAAAATGGTTCAAAACTCTTTTCGGATGTAGGGGGCGCTGGTGGTTTGATTCGGAATTGAATTCCGATTCTTTCCCCAAAAATCCATAACTTTCCGAAACTTCGGAATAGCGCAGTTAATGGCAGACACGTATGCATCGGCACTGGGGAAACTTCAGGGGCTCTTCCACTCCTGACCGAGGGGCTCTTACATTCCAGGCCTGCCTCAGCTGTCAGTGTGGAGGAGGACGAGGAGGAGAAGGTGATCCTCCTTCTCCTGTCACGTAATTCACATTATCAAAGTACGGGTAAAGGTTTCCCCCTGACATTCAGTCTACTCCTGTCAGACTCTGGGGAGTGATGCTCATCTCCATTTCTAAGCCAAAGAGAAGCAGTGTCCATAGACACCTCCAAGGTCATGTCACCAGCATGACTGTATGGAGCGCCATTACCTTCCCGCCGGCGTGTCAAACTGCAAAACCGGATTCAAACTGCTAAACTGGACTCAAACTGCTAAACCAGATTCAAACTGCTAAACCAGATTCAGATTGTGGACCTATTGCATTATGCTTTATGGAGACTCATAGAAGGCAGCTAAACTGCATGATAGATGTCTACATCACCGAGTATATACATAATGCAGCTTCAAGATGCATTACATGGCAATGTATATGGGGCCTGAGAGCAGATCAGGTATTGCTTCCAGGTTTTTTTGGACTTCAACTCCCACCATTCCTAACATCCTCAGGCCCTTTCCTTTTCCCCCTCAGCTGCTTAAGTGGAGGAAGAGGAGGAAAAGAGTAGGAAGAAGGAGAGGAGAACGGAGATAAAGAGAAGGGAAGAAAAGAGGTAGAGAGAAAGAAGAGAAAATGAGAAAGGAGGAGAGAAAGAGGTGGAACAAAAAGGAAAAGGAGGCAGGGAAAGAAGAGACAGAAGAGGATGAAGGAGGAGAGAAAGAAGGAGAGGGGAACAGAGAGAGAGAAGGGAAGAAAGGCGAGAGAGAGAAAGGAGGAGAGAAAGAGAAGGAAAGAAAAGGAGAAAGGAGAGAAAGGAGAAAAGAGGAGAAAGGATGAAAAAGGAGAAGAGAATGAAGAGAAAGAGAAAGGAAGAAAGGAGAGAGAAAGAAGGTGAGAAGAGGAGAATGGAAGGGAGAAAGAGACGGAAAAAGATGAGAAAAGAGGGAGAGAAGGAGAGAAGAGAAGAAAGAAGGAGAGGAAGAATGGAGAGAAAGAGAAGAAAAGAAAGGAGGAAGAGAGAAAGAAGGAGAAAAGAGAATGGAGGGGAGAAAGAAATATGAGAAAGGAGGTAGAGAAAGAAGGGAGCAGAGGAGGAAGGAGAGAAGTTTGCCCATGCCTAGTGTAGATGCAACCTCTTTCTCTAGACATCTTATTATGTGAAATAAATTAGAAATTGGCACAGCCTAGAATGGCCACTTGCTCGAAAAACAAGTGTTTCCTATTTTCTGCCAAATCCATCTGCACACAAAGATATAGTGAAGGGGTCCGAATGTGCATTTTGTGTAACATGAAAGTTGTCTACTAGGCATGAGAAAAAAGTTATGAAAATTAAATGAAATCGGAAGGGATTTGTATGTATGGGACTTTCAAGTTTATACACATCGCAGTGGCAATCCCGGAAGTGGACTTTCTTTTCCGCACTCCCTGGGCCCAAATTTTCGTTAGATTAGTAAATATTTCGGATGCCCACCCAACAGGAAAATTTCCCCCTCCAAAATAGCTTTGCAGACATAACTCAAGGTCAAATCGGGGCCTTTCCATGCTTGGAGCCTAATTAGAGTGAAAGGCCTTCCTCCAGGAAGTGAAAAAGGAGCCGGAAACGATAGAGAGGTCCAGATCGGGACTCCTAGAGGGGCCTGGAGGACTGAGGAAAAAAGCGGTTTAAACCTCCAGGAAGGGGGTTTAGATAGAAGGACAGAGCAGAAGGACATAAGAACTGCTGAGAGAAGGGCAGCAGGAGTGAAAAGAGCATGGAGAGGAGAAGGAAGAGTTCAGAATCAAGAAAAGCCATAGAGTTCAAACGGAGATCCTAGAGTGCTATGGTAAAACTGAATGGGGAAAAGCTGGAGTGAGGAGAACTCTACAGATTAGCAAGGCCTACACCAGAGGTGGGCAACTATTTTATTTAATAATATTAATAATAATATATTAATGCATTATATGTCCCTGCAAAGAAACCCTGTCCTTTTATAATATTATTAATAATAATATATTAATGCATTATATGTCCCTGCAAAGAAACCCTGTCCTTTTATAATATTAATAATAATAATATATTAATGCATTATATCTCCCTGCAAGGAAACCAAGGGAAATGTTGACCCTTGATTTGCCTGTGCTTAAAACAGTGTCAGTCCTGTTTCCCTGCTTTGCCTACTTTAGAACTACTAACGAATTTCGTTAGTAATTACGTTACATTTTAGAAATTTTTGGAATTTTTTTGTAAGTCTTTCTATTACTAATAAAAAAAATCCCCCCCATTTGATTTTCGAATCCCGATTTTTGGGTTCTAAACCATGCCTATTGTCTACATAAGTCTGCCGATAGTTATACTTTGATAGTGGTTTATCTTACAGAGAATGGGATAGGTTTAATTTCCTCGATGACAGAAAATTAAAGCTCTTTGTTTCCATGATTTCACTAGAGTTGTTAATTCCTTTGGCATCAGTATGAGATGGGAGACTTAGCTTTTACTCATTTGCCATGAAAACCCTGTGTGGCTTTTTCTTTTCAGAGGATAGCTAACTGTTCTATCTTGGCCAAATTCCAGTTCAGATATTTGTCCTCTGTTTTTGATGCTCTAACATCTCCCTAAAAGTTTTGGTTGGATTTCATTATATTGTTTACACCTATCCTGAACTGAAATGTCCCAGACATGGTGCACTCTCAAACAGTTGCTGTTTCCCATCTCAGAGCTAGTTTTGTTTCACTGTCAGGTTATATTTGTACTGACTTGCCATTTAGTAACAAATTACTATAAAGTGTACTGTCCTTTTAAAAACTAAATAACTCTTCATAATGTTCTGCTCCCAAATTTTAAAAGCAAAAGATATTTCCAATATGTCAAGGAATTTTGCTCTAACAGCCGCTGTGACAATCTTTTAGTTCTTATGACTATTAATTATCTTATTATTTATATCCTACTTTCTTTCAATAATAAGAATCAAGGCAGAAACCGTGTTTCTCTCTTGACTGAGACCAAAGTAGCTCACAACCTTACAAACTATTCAGTTTAAAATCTGCAAATATCAATATTAGAATTAAACACTATTATTATTTACGTTATTTTATCCCACATTTCTCCCTATATAGATTCAAGACATAGAGCCCAGGGGCTGCAACAATATATATTAAAATATGTTCACACTTCTATAAAACTTTAAATATAATAAATGTAAAGATAAACAATTCAATTTGGACTGGAAACAGGCAAAAATAAAATATCTGAAGGCCTATGTTGGGGATATAAAAGCAACAAAAAAGGATTTTATACCAACACTTTTGCTGCAGCACAAAACATGGAGAATTGTTTCAGGTGGTTAGTGGCCTAATACAATCTGGCTCAAAAGGAAATGTCACCCATGAATCGACATGCTATGAAGAACTCTCCCACCACTTTGCTGATAAGATTTCTCAGATTTGCTCTGACTTAGATGTCATAGTTGATAGCTCCAATGGATGTAAGCTTTGCTCCTGCTTGTACAGTCTTGAGGGATACTTTTCAATTTGTATAGCTTGAGGATGTGGGTAGGATCATTTGAGAAGTGAGAACCACCACATGTGCTTTAGATACTAAACAAGCCAATTCCTTGACACACTGGTGGAATGGGCCAGGGAAGTGATTGATGCCTCCTTGTATAAGGGCAGGGTCTCTGTGGGCCTCAAGGAGTCTGTAATAATACTTCTTCTAAAGAAACCTTCACTGGATCCTATTGTCCTTGACACCTACAGGCCAGTCTCCAATCTCCCATTTCTGGGCAAAGTACTGGAGCATGTGGTGACTTCTCAACTCCAGTGGTTCCTGGATGAAGTGGGTTATCTAGATCCATTCCAGTCTGGTTTCAGGCCTGGCTAGGGAACAGAGACAGCTTTAGTCACCTTGGTAGATGACCTACACAGAGAACTCTTCGGAGTCGAGTATTTATGTCACAGCGGATAGGCAACAGAAATATAGAAGTTTAATTCCCCATCGGCCCAAAAACTCCAGTCTCTGTTCGTGTGAATAATGAAACTCTCATTCAATTCAAAAGGTAAATATATAACTTTGTATTGAATTGTATTTAACAATAACTGGCAAAACATCGAAAAACAACAGCCATCACAGCTACCTTTCTAAACATCCTTTCCTCACAGATATTAAATCCCAACTGACAAATCCCAACTGTCACTTTGTAACTGACATTCCTCAAGGTTCCATTTAGCAGTCTTGAGACAGCGCCATCTGGTGTCAAACATGTCACACTGCAGGTCATCTCAAACTGCGAAAATATATCTTGTGCTGACTCATGAATTGCTATTCAAAATGCAATAATCTGACACTCCTCCTTCATGAGCAACACAAGTACACACATTACTTATAATAACAATATCTTCTTACAAAATACATTTAATTTACAATTAGTCAATGCTTTTGTAAACATATCAGCCATATTCTTGTGTTTTCCTTTTAAATACCCACTTGCAACCAATTACCTTTACATCTTTGGTTACATCTGCTTGTTCTAAAACATTTAAAGAATGAAGTGAATCAAATTCCTTCTTCATTGCTTTTACCCAACAATCACGTTCATTTTTCGGTCTACGCAATGCTTCAGCGTAAGAATTAGGATCTTTCCACTCTATACTTCCTATTTGCGTGACTTGGTACTTGGCTGGTGGAATTCCTTTAGTGATACGTGTGGATCTCCTAGGAATCTCATCCTTAGTCTCCTCCACATCCCTAATCTCCTCTTTGACAATGTCCATCAACCTCTGTTACAGATTTGGACACTAAGTCAGAGTTTGTGGCACAAAAATCATGAAAATTACTTTCTTCAGATTGTTCCTTGCTTTCTTCCACATTTGCCTCATCTAATACCTCTACAACTTCAGATTCATTCTTTACTCTAGAAACACTTGGGGTTATGAACACTTCAGTGTTCGCATGAATTCTATCCCAATGAGTATTATTTTCGAACTTTACAGATCTGGAGACTGTGATCTTCTTCCCTGGAGAAGAGCCATTCCAGAATCTATAGCCTTTCATTCCACCTTCATATCCAATAAATTGCATCTTTACCCAATGCTGATCTCTTTTGTCTCTTTGCTGTATAGGAATTAAGACATTTGCATGCGCACCAAATACTTGAAAATGATCCACCTTTGGATGTCTTCCATAAAACAAATAGAATGGGATTTCATTTACACTTGAGGTCCATAACCTATTCAGCACGTAATTGGCAGTGTTAGCTGCTTCTGCCCAAAAACCTTTGGACATTTGTGCATCCTCAAGCATTGATTTTACCATGGTTTGAATTACACCTAAGCGATGTTCCGCAATTCCATTTTCTTTTGATACACACGGATTTGTTTTCCTATGCCAAATTCCTTTATCTTTAAAAAAATTCTTAAGTCTTTCATTCACAAATTCACCTCCTCTATCAGATTGAACTTGTTTAACAGTCAAATCAGGAAATTGGTTCTTCACAAAATTGTACCATTCAATAAATTTTTCATACACCTGAAATTTACCTTTCAGAGGGTAAACGAAGCCAAATCGAGACCTATCATCTACTATTACTAGTAGAAATACATTCCCTCAATACTCTTGGAAAAGGTCCAGCTAGATCCATGTGCACTAACTGTAACTTAGTTGTTACTCTATCACTCCTTTTGGCAACAGGATAAGCCTTTAACTTTGTTTTGTTACAGACAGCACACTCTAAATAATTTCTGCATTCTGGTATTTGAATGCCTACTAGCTGTGCAGTCTTTCTAATCATATTATAGTTCATGTGGCCAAACTTCCTGTGTAGCATGTGCAGACATCTGTCACCATGCAGAGGTTTCCCTTCCAAACTCTGAATACTATTTGTAGACATTTTATTACTACCGGTAGCATTCATTCTATAGAAACCATTTTGAAATTTTACTTCCTTATACATACTTGTATTTTTATTACTCATTTTACATAACTCCCCTTCAAACACAATGGATAAACCATGGTCTGCAAGTTGTTTCACCCTAGAACATTGTGTTCTAGCTCAGGAACTAAATAAACATTGTCTAACTTTAGACTAAGTTGACCAATTTCAACTTCTCCTTTGTTAAAACCTTGCACCTTTGACCATTGGCTAGACTCACACAACTTTGCATAGAACCAGATAAAGGTTCCTTCTCTGCTAACAATTTACTATCCTTAACAAAACTCTTTGCACTCCCAGAGTCAATAATCCAGGGTACCTGAGGAATAAAATCATTGTTACATTGTAAACTCATCAACAGACAGCCTGAATCAGAGTCTTTTCTTGAATTGTTGATCTGTTCTTTCTTGCTCTGTGCTGATTCACTCTTCTTAAACTTGTTCTGATGACATTGTCTAGCTTTGTGTCCTCTTTTATTACAAAATGTAACAGATGATGTCACACTGGATTGTCTCTTTCCTCTTCATATTGAAGCCTTTGTTGACCGTCTTCTCCGTTGAAAGTTGCTGGGCATTTCTTCTGTAACAAGCCCAGTTCTCCAATCTAGTCGAAACTAAGTCGAAGTTGATGTCCTCTTCTTTCACAGATTGCATGGAGTCAATGAATGAGTTGTAGCTCTGCCCCAAACTGCTTAGTAGAATTAAGCCTCTCTGATCTTCTGTAAAATTGGTGCCCTTTGCTGCTAAATCATTAAATAGGCTCAGCATTTTACTCAAATGAGTCTCTCTGGCACAATCTTCCATTGACAGAAGCTTCAGTGAAAACAGTTCTCTGCTCAATAAAACTTTTGAGCCTCCAGTAGCCTGCTGATACAGCTTTTCAAGCCTTTTCCAACAGTCAGCGGCTGTTTCTTCCAGAGCTAAATATGTGAGGTGCCTATCCTCAACTGACAGGATGATGGTAGCCCTTGCCTTGCCATCTTTCAACCTTTCTGCATCAGAAATAGGTCGATGTGTTAAGCAGGATAACAGCTCCTCCTTTGCCAAAACTGCTCGCTCTTTGGTAGCCCATATTAAATAATTTGAGCTGCCTCTGAGTTTTTCTAAATGATGCTGTGCTCCAAATAATGCCATCTTTCTTCACACTACAGATGCTCCTGGCAAAAATTCACTTCAGCTTTTTTCTCTGACGTAAACAGCAACTTCTGCTGCAATTTGCAGTGTTATTCAAAACCTTTTTCTATGAATTATGGGTTATGTAGTATCTCTGTGCCTCTGCAATTCTGGATTCTGGGTTCTGGGTTCTGGGATCTGGGCCCATAACCTCTTCGGGCGTTGAGTATTTATGTCACAGCGGATAGGCAACAGAAATATAGAAGTTTAATTCCATCAGCCCAAAACCTCAGTCTCTGTTCGAGTGAATAATGAAACTCTCATTCAATTCACAAGGTAAATATATAACTTTGTATTGAATTGTATTTAACAATAACTGGCAAAACATCGAAAAACAACAGCCATCACAGCTACCTTTCTAAACATCCTTTCCTCACAGATATTAAATCCCAACTGACAAATCCCAACTGTCACTTTGTAACTGACATTCCTCAAGGTTCCATTTAGCAGTCTTGAGACAGCGCCATCTGGTGTCAAACATGTCACACTGCAGGTCATCTCAAACTGCGAAAATATATCTTGTGCTGACTCATGAATTGCTATTCAAAATGTTCTCCTGGTCCTCTCAGCAGCTTTTGATTCCATCAACCATCGTGTCTTTCTGAGTCGCTTTTGGGATGCGCCTTTGTTCTTCAGTTGCTCCATTCCTCCCTGGAGGGATGGTCTCAGAAAGTGGTGTTGACTCCTGTTCGATTCCTTGACCACTGGCCTGTGTGGTCTCTCAGGATTCAGTCTGTTCCTCTGTTCTGTTGAATATCTACATGAAACCACAGAGAGAGGTCATCCAGAGTTTTGGAGTGCTGTGCCATCTATATGCAGATGACACCCAACTCTATTACTTCTTTCCATCTAGTACCAAGAAAGCTGTTCCTGGGCTAAGCCAGTCCCTTTCAGCTGTAATGGACTGAAGGAGGGCAAACAAATAATACAAACAAGATAGAAGTGCTCTGGTCAGTCAAAAGACAGATCCGAGAAAAGGAATTTCATGAGACTGCACAGGTTCACAGTTTGGGGATACCACGGACTCTGCTCGAGCAGCAACAGTTAAAACTAGTGCATCAACTGCACCTGTTCCTGACCCCGGTGGTACATTCTGTGGTGATACATGTCTTGTTTCCATCTGAGTTGGACTACTGTAATGTGTTCTGCATGGGGTTGCCTTTGAGAAGTGCTCAGCAACCCCCATTGATTCTAAGAGCAGCGGCCAGGCTGCTAACTGGGAGCATAGAACTCCTCTGTTCAACTCCAGGGAGCATAGAACTCCTCTGTTCAACCAGTTCCACTGGCTGTCAACTCGTTTCCAGGCACAATGCAAAGTACTGCTTTTGACCTATAAAGCCCTATACAGTTTGGGTCCAGATTATTTGGAGGGCTGTATCTCTCTCTACAAATGTGTTAGAAAGGTACACTACTCAGGGGAGAGCCTTCTGTATGTCCCATTGCCCTATTTGGAGGAACAAGGAAGAGAGACTTTTGGTAGCTGCTCCCAGGCTTTGGAACTCCCTCCCAAGAGAGATGAGGATGTTCCCATCCCTGCTTGCCTTCGTAGGCAGGTTGAGACATTCTGTGCCATGAGGCATTTGGGGGAGGGGGGGGCATGC
The DNA here is from genome assembly GCA_030556195.1 of Anolis apletophallus. Classification (NCBI taxonomy): domain Eukaryota; kingdom Metazoa; phylum Chordata; class Lepidosauria; order Squamata; family Anolidae; genus Anolis; species Anolis apletophallus. Next base: position 169,581,785 of record JARBWK010000003.1, on the reverse strand, counting down.
TGCTGGGAAGGTTGCAGGTTGGAACTTGGCAGGGTATTAGTTTTAAATGTAATTTTAATTGTATGAGTATTTTTCTTGTATTGTAACTGTACTTTGAATTTATGATGGAAGTATTTAATTGTTTTTAAATTGTTTTTTTTAAAAAAAATGTATTTGCCACATTTAAAAAATTTTTTGTGTTGAGCTCTGTTATTGAAAGCCACCTTGTGTCCCCATAGGAGAAAGGCAGGGTAGAAATAAAAATAAACAAGTAAATAAAATTATACTACTGTATTCCCTGAAACTGAATGCAGATTAAGGGAGACATTTTTTGATAATACAAAGATGCCATTTTAACATTAGTCTATCCAACCAATCGCTTGTGCTATTTTACATCTCCTTGCACATCTGTTTTGTTTCTTAGCTCTTGGATCTTTCATTCACATCATGTATGTATGACTTAGTAGTAAGAACCTGGTGGTGAAAGGTGGCTGTCAAAAAAAAAAGCAAAGCACTCTTGCCCCTCTGTCTCTGTGGAGTTGGAAATGTCTAGACTACAAACCTTGGCAGAAGGTCCTGCTGATGCCTTGAAATATATTGCTTCCTTTAAAGATGTTGAAAAGCTAAGTGAAGACATGAAAGAAGGCCTTGGACATCTTGCAAAACGCTGCAGCTGTATTTAAAGGTAGAAATCCAGGCTGTTTCTCAACTGCCACCTGCCTTGGACATTTTTGAGACCTTCGCAAAAGTAAGTGTTAAACCAGACACCTGGGAAGTCTATAAATTAACTCCTTAATTATTGTACTTTAGCATTCCTTGAGAGACTCGTGCAAAACAGTAATGTATTGAGGATGTCAACATGAACAGTAAATTTTTATATGCTGCTCACTAATTAAACAAATTTCCTGCCAGGGACCAGTAACCTTTTCTTTTCCATATAATAGGAACATAAAA